>JARBWK010000004.1:96962267-97000696 GCA_030556195.1 Anolis apletophallus
GTTCAAAAGATTTCATCTCCTGGGTGTTTCCCTCAACTGCTAGCAAACAAAATCTGTCCCAATTATCTAACACACACTGCAAGGGGTCTCTTTCTTCTGCTTTGAGCCTGCACTTCCCATCTCTCCTGCCTGAGATTCAAACCCCACTTCAGTGCTCTCCCCCTTCCCCAGTGTGTGTTCCCTCAGTGTTAAAGTGCACGAAATAAACTATACTTGCCAATGTTCTGCAGACCCTGGGACTCGCGTCTCGCCTTCCCACGTCACCAATCCCGTTGTGTCGGCTCCCTTTGGCGATCGGACCTGACGTCGCCTCCGACTCCTCTGCGCGCTTATGCCAGTTGCTGGCCCCTGCGGCCGGGCACCGTGTTAGGATGTCCCTGGACTTTATACTAGCCGGCTCTCAAAGAGGCTGCTTCCCAGCCAGCCTCTTCCTTCAGGCTTTGCTTTCACCCTCAACGTTAGTTGCAGTCTCTCTCGGGTCCCCGGCTTTCGTTTGGGGCGAATCAGGCGGCCGGCTCAGTGCAAAAATCGGTCAAAAACAGGCGGGACGTCCCTTTCCAGCCCTCCTGAATTGCCTCACCTTACTTGCCGGGGAGCGAGCGCTGTCAGCAACGGAGATCACATTCGTTTTCCCTCAACACAGACCCGTCTAGACACCTTTTACCATCACGTCGGGGTCACCAAATGAAGCAGAACCGGGAGTTCTAGAACTCCAAGTACCAAGTTAACCTTACCAACGCTGCCCGAACGTGCGGATACTAGGAAGAGGGAGAACGCGTGACAACTGTGAAGTAGGATGAAAAACAAAAAGTTTATTTTCTATCACCAGCTGGTGGGTATTTTGCCTACGGAACGCAGCCGTAGGTAGGGCAAAGGACCCCGATACATTTCATACAAAGGCATTTATACTCGTAATGGATTCCAGTCAGTTAAACCCACCCCTTCTTTATGGTTAAAACAATCATAATTGGCTGGTGATTAATGTTGTTACATGACATTTCAATAATCCAATAAACATCATTCAAATCATTTACATCATTTCTCTGTCATCACTAAAATGAGAACAATAGCCATCTATAAACGTATTCCTTTCTCACAGGCAAACTTATCAATGCAGAGCCTCCTTGTTCTCTCTTTGCAACTTTTAGGTCTGGGCTTCCTGCCAGCAGTGAAACCAGACCGGCTCTGTCATGCGCAATGATGTTTTCCCATTAGCACTAAAAATTCCATTAACTTTCATAGCTCAACTGCACTATATTCCCACTCATCTAACATATATGGTATAACTTGGCACAGAGTGGATTAAAATGCATTTAATCAGGGTGTTAGTCTTCTATAACATGTGCCTGATTGATTCCAGACACCAAAACCCTCTTTTTCAGAGTTGACGCGCAGGTAGCATCACTCTCTGACTGTACTTTTTGCTTGGAAAAGTACCAAACCTGCTTCATTGCTATGGTTACTCTTCCTCTCTGCATTTTGTGTGGGCCGATGTCGGCCAATGGCATTTGCTGGCAGCCACGGAGGATGCTGGGAAATGTAGGTTTTTTTTACTCGTTGTTTTGGGGGCCTTTTAGGTTTTGGGGGGGAAAGTTTCTTTGCTACAAACATACCTTGCTTGAGGCCTATTTCTGTTGGCTAGTTTTGTGTTTCTGCGTTGTAAGGTTTCTCTGTTTGAGGTAGTCGTCACATGACGACTGTTCCTTTATATATATAGATATATAGTTGAGGGGCGCCAAAATACTGTTCGCTTACCATTTAAAATTACCTAGGTCCGGCCCTGAGTGGTACCTATTGATCTACTCACACTTGCATGTTTTTGAACTGCTAGGGTGGCAGAAGCTGAGCCTAACAGTGTGAGCTCATCCCATTCCACGGATTCAAACCGGCAATCTTTTGGTCAGCAAATTCAGCAGCTCAGCGGTTTAACCCACTGCACCACCAGGGGTCCTACAAATGCCTAGAAAGAACATATTTATCAAATCTGCTAATACTGAAATCCATGAAAAGCAAACCCTCAAATATGGAAAGCTAACTTCTTTGATGCCTACTATTAATTCATAGAGACAACCCACAATGCGGCCTATCTACAGTAACGATTTAACACAGTTTGAAGCTAGGTTCAAACTGCAGCAGTCAGACCACGAACTCCCACAAAAGCTCACAAAAGATAGCTCTTAATGGGCATCAGTATAATCATCATTTCGGCCTCAAAGTTCCAGGCTTTCCTATGGAATCATCTGCATATCAAAACCATTTTCTTCAATACTGATTTGAAACTGCACTAAATGGTCAGTGTAGATGTGACCGTGGACAAATCACATTTTCTCAATTTCAAAGGCAGAATAAGGCAGCCCCCCCGAATGAATCTTGCAAAGAAAATCCCATTATAGGCTGACCCTAGGATTGCCATAAGTTGGACATGACTTGAAGGCGCATGGCAACAACTCATGCCTGGGTGATTACTTATGTAGCTAATTAGAAAGAAGAAAACCATTAACACAAGGACCCCTTTCTTTTCCTCAGATGTCCCTTCTTCAATGACCCCTTTCTGAATTTAATTTTTACAGAGTGTGGGCGCTCTTCTTCAGCAATGAAACATACTGTCTGCATGTAAAACAAACAATTCTTTAAAGCAAAGTCTTGTCAGTTCAATTTTCTTACTTTCGTTTGCACGGAAGTGCATTGACAAAGCTCCACAGAAAAACAGCCTCCTATCGCCTCGCTTCTCTCCTGTTTGAACTGGATAAAATGCTGTGGGGGACTTGCAGAAAGATCAGGCAAAGGACAGAGGTGCAGTTATGGCATGTTTTCTGGATTGTGTAGATAAGGAAGAACACGAAATCTTCATCACCCTTTGAGAAAAAAACAACCCAGAGGGAAACCACAATATAATTTATCTTTTTCAGTTATGTCAGAAAGAGAGAAATGTTCTTTTACTCTTCTTCTGTCTTGTTTCTCTCATAATAAAATGGGTGAATTTTAAAAAGCCTTTGAAAGGCTGTGGGGAAGGGAAGAGCACTGAACACCAAATGTAAATCTTGATATAAGGCTAGGCGGCTGGCGCCATACCTTACCGGGAGTGATCTAACTACGGTGATCCAGGCAACGGTCATCTCGAGGCTAGACTACTGTAACACCCTCTACATGGGTCTATCTTTGGCAGTTATCCGGAAACTCAAACTGGTGCAGAATGCAACAGCTAGACTCCTGGCGGGAGTACCGGCCAGGAGCCACATCATTCCAACTCTGTAGCAACTGCACTGGTTGCCAATCGAGTACCGGATTACCTTCAAAGTGTTGGTCTTGACCTTTAAGGCCCTATATGGTCTGGGGCCGGTGTACTTGAGGGATCGTCTACTCCCATATGCTCCCCAGAGATCCCTTCGGTCAGAGGACCAAAACCTGTTACACGTCCCTTCCATTAGGTCCTTTCACTTGTCATCAACCAGGCAGAGAGCCTTTTCCATCGTCGCACCGAGCCTGTGGAATGTCTTGCCGGCGGAAGTTCGGGCAATAAACGAGCTACCAGCCTTCAGGAAGGCGTGTAAGACAGCTCTCTTCCGGAAGGCATTTAATCTTTAAACCATGTCAATCTGTATGCTGACAGAAACATTGTTTTTACACTTTTTAATGTTCTTATCGTTTTAGTGCTATGTTACCTTGTGCATTTTTTAAACCACCCTGAGCCAATTTGGAAAGGGCGGTATATAAATATCTGCTGGGACTGAAAGGAATATTCTAGAATACCTTAAGCCACATTTAGCCAGCTTGGAATCACAGACTGGCCTTGAACCAATTCCCCCTCTCTCTATTTTGTTTTTAAAAGATATATGCAAGACAGTCCTATGCAGAGCTAGGTGATGGCAGGATGCACATAGCCATTGATTTCACGACCAACTACTTCCAGCAATAGTCCCCTGAAGATAGGAGATGAGTTGGGCTACAAAGGAAAGAAACCTCCTGTAGAGATTTATTTATTGTATCAGGAGCCAACCAATGGTACATTTGTATTGTGATGCCCCCTAGAGGGCTGTTTACCTGTATTTGGTTTGCCATGTACTTGCATGGCTCTTTGTTTCACTGTTCCTTTGTCCTGGCCATGTGCTCCTTTGTTCTCGCCATGTGCTTACCTGAGGGAGGAGCTGTATCATGGCTCCTACCTGGTGGCCTGCCCTCGACTCCACCTTTTACCAGAGTTTACCTAGGGGGCGGAGTTCCTCTCTGGCCTCACTTTCCAGAGAACACCAGGACAAGCAAGATTAGGAGTTAGGTTGCTGCAAAAGGCAATCTTATTTTACCTACAAAGTCTACCTACGTCTTCACCAAGTCTTCAGCATATAGGAGGATCCTTCCTCATCCAGAGGCTGTGGATTTGGGGGCCTGCTACAGGACTTCGTTTGCCTGCAAGCCAGAGGACAACAGGATGCTTTGGATCTAATAGAGGTACCTTCGCTTTGCATGAGGCAAACGAACACTTTCCCTTTGTTTAAAGGACTTTGCAACCAACTCAAGCTTTTGAACCATCCGTTTTGGCTGTTTGAGTTCACCCTTTTTAGTCCTGCGCTCTTTCTTAGAGGGATCCAAGGCTTTCCTGCATGTGGGAAGACCTGAACCTCTGTTCCCAGGGTCAAAGCTTGTTTTGTCCTATTTTTAAAGCCTTCTTCAGACCCTGGGGATCAGAAGATGTATTGTATTTAAAACAAACAAACAAACACACAAACAAAAACCACAAAGTTTGAAAACTTGCCATTATATTAAATGCCTTTTAACCAGTAGCTGGCCACTTGGAGTGCTTCTGGTGTTGGTCCTCCATTGTGCATGTGGCAGGGCTCAGATGCATTGTAGTAGGTGATATGTGGTTTGCTCTTGTCCAGACTCGCATCTCATGGACTCCACTTTGTAGCTCCATTTCTTAAGGTTAGCTCTGCACCTCATGGTGCCAGAGCGCAGTCTCTTCAGTGCCTTCCAAATTGCCCAGTTTTCTGTGTGCCCAGGAGGGAGTTTCTCATTTGGTATCAGCCATGGATTGAGATTCCGGGTTTTAGCCTGATAATACGACACATCCTGTAGAGATAGAACAATCCAAATTGGGGTCACAGGAGATTGCACCTCTTTCAAACCTGAAATGTTTTGCTGGTCCCTCAATTTGCACCTTTAAGGAAATGCTCAGGGAATGTTGCAAAGCTCTGGCTGCCCATTCTTTCCATGTTTTGTTGTCTTTCTGCGCAGGTAATGGCAGGACAACGCAATTACCTTAGAAATGGGATGCAAGCATAATATGAACCTGCAACAGCTCGATGCATTTAGACTTTTCCTTGCCTCTTATTTTGACTTTTCACAGATGATTTCTTTAAATCTAGCAGAATCCAGGGTTCTTCCCTTTCCCTTTTTTGTCAAATTTGTCTGTGTGGAGTGACAGCTACTTGAGAAAAACTCAGCAGAGGCCAAATGTGTAACTAACCCACTCTCCTGTCTCTATCCCTCGTTCACTATATATATACGAAAATGCAATTATTCTAAAAACCAAAAATATCCAACCTGAGAAAGCTTCAGTCCCAAGCATTTGGGATAAGGGAGACTCAATCTGTATACTTTAATAAAGCGGAATGTTTGTATGTATGTATGTGTGTGGAGGGCGGATATGTGGCAGCTATTTGCATAAAGTCCTTTGATTGGCCAGCCTCGCCACTCCAAAATTCTAAGGCACCAGACAGAGGGCATTGATTGCCACTGATTAGCCAGCATCCCAGAATCCAGGCCTCTATATTCAAACAACAGGATTTGGATATGTGGCAGCTATTTGCATAAAGTCTTTTGATTGGCCAGCCTCGCCACTCCAAAATTCTAAGGCACCAGACAGAGGGCATTGATTGCCACTGATTAGCCAGCATCCCAGAATCCAGGCTTCTACATTCAAACAACAGGATTTCTTCCCACTGAGGGGAAAAATGTGGCAGCTATTTGCATAAAGTCCTTTGATTGGCCAGCCTCGCCACTCCAAAATTCTAAGGCACCAGACAGAGGGCATTGATTGCCACTGATTAGCCAGCATCCCAGAATCCAGGCCTCTACATTCAAACAACAGGATTTCTTCCCACTGAGGGAAAAAA
Organism: Anolis apletophallus; assembly: GCA_030556195.1. Classification (NCBI taxonomy): domain Eukaryota; kingdom Metazoa; phylum Chordata; class Lepidosauria; order Squamata; family Anolidae; genus Anolis; species Anolis apletophallus. The sequence goes on from JARBWK010000004.1 coordinate 96,968,381, forward strand.
TGCACCATCAACATTCCCTCCCCACTTGACTCTGTGAAAACAAAATGGATTCCTGTTTTCTCCTTCCCCTCAGCTTTTCGAAAACGGCTGCCTGCCATTTGGCCTTTTAAAGTTACCAATTACCAGCAGAGCAGGCCAGAACATTACAGGCCCCAAAAGAGAGTTTAGGACAGGATGGGCCACGAATGATGGGATTTGCACTACCTTCACCCAATTCACTTCCCAGAAAACACTGTAGCCCCTACAAATCACAAATCAGGCCCAAAATTTACAGTAAGGCTTCATTAACTTGATTTTCCTGACTAGGCCTCAGTTAATGGGACATTGTGTATGGCCAGGCCCCAAAAGAGAGTTTAGGACAGAATGGGCCACGAATGATGGGATTTGCAGTACCTTCACCCAATTAACTTCCCAGAAAACACTGTAGCCCCTACAAATCACAAACCAGGCCCAAAATTTACAGTACGGATTCATTAACTTGATTTCCCTGACCAGGCCTCAGTTAATGGGACATTGTGTATGACCTGAATTAACAGTAACCAACCTTGGCACACTGAGCCCCTATGACCCATGATTCATTCTACTGCAGTTTGGAGTAGGGAGGACCATGGATGACGGGACTTGAAGTACCATCACAGGTTATGAGATTTGTAGTACTTTCAAACTCTTCATTCCCCACAGACCAAGGCAGCCCTGAACCACAAGACCAAACTTGGCACACAGTACCCCCATGACCCACACTCCATCCTACTGCAGTTTAGAGGAGGATGGACCATGAAGGATGGGATTTCAAGTACCTCCATTCACTTCCCAAGCCCGCTGCGACCCTCATCCAGTGCATAATCATGACCACACTTGGCACAAAAAGCCCCCATGACCCAATGGATGTCCTGATGCAGTTCTGAGGGCGGACCACGGATGATGGGACTTGAAGTACCTCCACTCATTTCACCAGACCATTGCCAACCTTATCCAAACACTGATCAAGACGAAACTTGGCACACAGAGCCCCCATGACTCATTCTACATTCTGGTGCAGTATTGAGGAGGATGGACCATGAATGATGGGACTTGAAGTACCTCCACTCACTTCCCAAGACTGCTGCGACCCTCATTCAATGACTGATCAAGACCAAACTTGGCACTAAGAGCCCCCATGACCCACTCTACATCCTGGTGCTGTTGGGAGGGGGATGGACCATGGCCAATGGGACTTGCAGTATCTTCACTAACTTCCTGAGACCACTGCAAGCCACATACACATCTAATAGGAACCAACCTTGGCACACAATGCCTTCCTCAAATAACCTGGGCACCGCCGGGTCCTCAGCTAGTGTGTATATAAAACTAAGGTCAGAAATCAAGGAAGCAAGATTTTCCCCTTCCCAGTGGGCCCAAACAAAAGGAAAGTGCTGCAACCTCTCATTTTCTGATTTAGTTGTCTCTTGTTCATGATGGAAATGGCCTACACCAAGTTCTCTTTTACAGTGTCTGCAAGTCCCAAAATACACCAAATTATTAGTTTTTAATGTAGATGTTTCTCTAATCTTGCCATCGATCAGGTTGTGTTGTTCTTCAAAGACTGAACTGAGAGTTCTGATAGAGCACATTGCATCCAAGCCTCAAGTGAGTCCTCATTTTGGAATTACCTCTATAGTGTGTTTATATGTGTGTTCTCAAAAAATGGATCTGTAATCTGCTAGATTTCTGTTTGAAAAACATGGGGGTGATGCATTTCTCTGAATCATTTTTCAGAGCTTGGATGGGACAAGTTACAAACAACATGTAATTAATCCTTTTCCCAACAGTCAATGTATATATAATATGATTGTATATAGGTATGAATTTAAAGAGGGACAATTTCACTCTTTTTTGTAGCAGAACTGCAACTTTTCATAAAAGGTACAGTTACGAAGGAAGAAGAATTCAAGTGACACCTTGAGCTGATGCCTCATGGTCTGTTCAAGCAAGATATGGAAGTGATGCTGAAGTGGATGGAAAGATAGTATGTTTTGTAGCACAGTTCAGCTGCTTATGCCATTTTGTTGTTGTTGTTGTTTATTTGTTCAGTTGCTTCTGACTCTTCATGACTGCATGGACCAGCTCATGCAAGAGCTTCCTGTCGACCATCACCACCCCCAGTTCCTTCAGAGTCAAGTCAGTCACTTCAAGGATACCATCCATCCACCTTGCCCTTGGTCGGCCCCTCTTCTTTTTTCCTTCCATTTTCCCCAGCATCATTGTCTTCTTTAAACTTTCCTTTCATCTCATGATGTGGCCAAAGTACTTCATCTTTCCCTCTAATATCCTTCCTTCTAATGAGCAGTCGGGCTTTATTTCCTGAAGTATTGACTGGTTGGATCTTCTCACAGTCCAAGGCACACTCAGAATTTTCCTCCAGCACCACATTGCAAAAGCATCCCTTTTCCTTTGCTCAGCCTTCCTTATGACATTTAGATTTTGTTAAACAATAACTAAATAAACTAGTCAGTTACTTCTGAAAAATCAGAAAGTAAGGACTTACTTTTTGATACCTTGTATCTAGTTATTTTGCAAAGATTAAAATTGTGAACTTAGATCACCTACAAAACCAACCTAGAAATACACAGGTGACAATATCTTTCAGCCTGAATCCTAAATCTGGCACCATCTCAAAGCCAAAACATTTACAAAAAAAATTCAGCTGAATAGAATCAGCAAATTGCTGATTTACACTGCCATATAATGCAGTTTAAACTGCATTATAATAATCAGTATTCAGTAGGCATGGATAGAGCCACGTTGGATAACTCGTTGCTTGTATTAATTTTGTTAAAATTATGTTTTTGAAGCAATATTGAAGCATTTTTTAAAACTGGAAGTCTCTTTGCCCTTCCAAAGCTTTTTCTGCCATTTTTGTAATGACTCGGGAAGTGAGTCAGAAATGATTCGGCATATTTTCAGCCCTCTACTAGCCTGCTGGGAGGCAAGCAGCTTGCATGCTGGGAGGCTCCTTGCCTCCTAGCCAATCAGGGGAAAAGTTTTGGGGGAGCACATGGCTCAGAGGCTCATTCGGAGCTGGGAAGGGAAGGGAAAAAGAAAGACAAAGGGAGGGAGGTTGTGTTGAAGGGAGGTTATGAAGTGAGCAGATTGAGATTGGTTATAGAAGGAATGATTAAAAAGATGGTGTAGATTGGCTAAGAAAGGATTCAGAAAAAGTGGAGAAAGAAATTTGGAATATATATTTTAAACAGTTCACAAGAAAAGAAACTAGGGAAATTAGAAACCCAATGTTGATCAATATATTAGAAGTATGGAACAAATATAGGAGAGACACTACAAATCCCATACTTTCAAGTCTTGTGTATTTCACAATCGCATCTGCCATTAATGAACCAATTTGGAAATTTCAGAAATTTTGAATGTTTTAAAAGAAAAATTCAGAATTCAATTCTGAGACAAACCACCAGTGCCCCCTACATCCGAAATGAGTTTTGAACCATTTTTGATTAGCTAAGCACTAATAATCAGTGTAAACTCATAATCAATAATCAGATTGAACTGCATTGAACTAGGCTTCCATATAACCCAATTCAATGTAGTTAATCTGCAATCTGAAACTGAATTATATGGCTTTAGAAAGACCTTATATGTCCTGAGATGAACTGATGTCCCAATATTCTGAAAACCTTCTGCATTAATTGCATTTGATGACCTTCCTGCATTATACACATATATGATTTTTCTTCATCATCATATCAGATGGCAAATTTGCACAACATAATCTGTAAATATGCATTTTCTAAAGCCATATGAAATGTTTATTCTGTTTCAGTTGCTTATGCTTAGTCGACAGTTATGCAAATACAGACTTATAAAGTCGAAAACAAAGTACAATTAGATACCTTCCTGAGCATTGCTCTTTTAATAGAAATGTTGATATCAGAGATCAAGGATGGGTTCCTGTGCCAGAAAAAAAAAGCCGTTCAACATGTTTCAACAAACTTTTTATTCAAATCTAACAATATACAGCACATGTGAAATGAAACAAGCAATTCAGGTAAGTCTGGCAGAAGCAAACAAAAATATTTTGAATATTTGTTTAAAATGCATACTGGGATGACTTTTTAAAATCTCACCAGCCTCCACTTTCCTGATGATTTTCATTTCTTTGGCCAAACTTATAAATGTATGCTACTTTACAAGCTGAGAGTATCTGCTGAGGCAGGCTTATCTGCACTCATCATATCTTGTATTCTGCTGTTCACAGATGCTCAATAATGGATTCTAGAGGCACCTGCTGCTTTTCTTGCCTATTGTAGGCAGGCATATACAACTTTGGGGGTTGGATTTTTACAGATTTGATTCTCTCTAAAAATCTTTAGGTCCTTTACTGTGATTCTATAGACAACTTCCTCCAGAAGAATCCAGAGATTCGTAGGGAAAATAAAGTCATGTTGAAGGACCTATAGATTCCTATAGAGAAAAACTCTTTAAGAATCTCTAGGTACAATTCTATTGTTGTCATTCAATGGAATTTGACCATAGAATTGTGCTAGAAGAAGGCTTCTTAAATTTTTCCACTTGGGTCCCCTTTTGACCTGAGAAATTTTATGTTGGTATGTCAAATAATTATACAAATCAAATCTTTAGTGATAACAAATAAGCATTTGCAAGCCTTGCTGAAGAGGTTGTTATTCCTTTTATGAAGTATAGCTGAAGCATCTTCTCCAGAGTTCACTGTAAATACTAGACAACAGATTTGTGTAAATGTCTATAACAGCCACTAGGTGTTGTTCAGAAACCTTTTACTGTTCCCATTTTTTTCAGAAGCCCAACATTGAGCTAAAGGGCACCCCATTTGGGGCTATGTACTAAAGACACTAAACACAAGAACTATACTCTAATTCATTATAATAAACAGAGATGTTGCATACGATTTGTAAGAGATATATATATTAGTCAGTTTATACAGTAAAGATAACCACCCCCCATATATAAGCACAAACAAGCATTCAAATGAACATATGGTATACAATACAATAGCATCACCAAGCCATAGTGGATTCATTGACCCAGAGGTCCTATGATGCTATTGTATTTTGCAGTCATGATAAATTCCATTGTATGTTGCCTGCACCATAAATGTACATAGCTCCACTGGATGACCTTTGAGGAAGCCTTTCGAAACGGTTGAGCTCCAAGTAATACCATCAGGCATCCACAGAACGTTTGTACCGGTTTATTACAGCGGGTTCCCACCTCAAGGGAGAACCAAGGATTTGCCTAAAAACAATATCACAGACCAGCACTATTTTGGATGATAAACTATTGTACATGTTGATGGAAATCTAAATCATATTGCAGCTGGGACTTTTGGATAAGAACTATAATCCGCATTATCCAGGAAACTTTTGTTTGAACCTATATGTTGGATTGAATAATCCTTGGGACATTGCAGAACGCTAAGTACCATATGTTCATTGGAATGCTTGTTTGTGCTTATATACGGGGGGTGGTTATCTTTATTGTATAAACTGACTAATATATATCTATCTTACAAATCGTATGCAACATCTCTGTTTATTATAATGAATTAGAGTATAGTTCTTGTGTTTAGTGTATTTTCAAGGAAATACAACTTAACTCTGCAGTGACTTATAGCTATGTACTAAAGGGCATAGAGATTCCTAGAGAGGTGTTATTTCAGATTTAAAAAATGAAACAATATTTAAAAAAATATTTTATCAAATGCATTTAGAGCTGGAATCAGTGGAGTGTTGTGTGGTTTCTGTGCTGGATCCTCTGAATATGTCAGTGAAACGTCAGGAGAAAATGATGCTAGAACATGGCCATACAGCCTGGAAACCACACAATGCCCCAGTGTTTTTTAATTCACGTTTTTCCATTTTCATAGGGGTCCTGCACCCCTAACCATAGTGGATGTGGAGGGCCGACTGTACAGTAGCATTACCTAGAAGATTATCCCATTCTATTCTCAATTTAAACTTCACTGTATTGGTTACTACATAATAAAGGTAAAGGTTTCCCCCTGACATTAAGTCCAGTCATGTTCAACTCTGAGGGTTGGTGCTCATCTCCATTTCTAAGCCGAAGAGCTTAGAAACCTCCAAGGTCATGTGGCCAGCATGACTGCATAGAGCGCCATTGCCTTTGCGTTGGAGCAGTACCTGTTGATCTACTCACGTGTTTTCAAACTGCTAGGTTGACAGAAACTGGGGCTAACAGTGAGAGCTCATGCTGCTCCCCGGATTCCAACCTGTGACCTTTTGGTAAGCAAGTTCAGCAGCTCAGTGCTTTTACCCTCTGCACCATTGGGGGCTCCTGGTGCTACACAAACTGCTGCAAACTGACAGGGAAAGTCTATGTGAAAGCCAATGCTTCTCAAAAATGTTCAGCTAGACAGAAGATGAGGAGACAAAAGGGTGGTTCATTGGGTATAAAAAGGTTTTTTTTGTTTTTTAAAAAACAAAACAAGGAACTGTGCTAGCAGAGTTTCTGTTAAATGATATGTGGATATATTAATCTAAACCAGATACTCTATCAGCATAGCACCACCAGTCCCACTGTGTGAACATGTGCCCTGCCGAAATCCAAAACTTCTGAATCTCAAAATCTGACTGATTACAGAAATTAATTTCATTTGACCCCATCTTTAGTATGGTGTCAGTGACGTAGACTTATGATGCATGTTATAGGAAGAATTTCAGAAAATGAGAATTCACTTGTTCTTTTTCTAAAAAGATTGGGGAAGAAATATCTTTTTTGTTAGTTGTAATTTCTTATGCCCCAAACAGGCAATGTTTTTATAGATGTGGATAATAAAGCTGTATGTGTTTCAGTAACCTTCTTACAGCCCTATGCTTATATTGTAAGGGGACTCTGACAGGTAACTTGCAAACTCTGAAGTAAAAACAATAGCAGAATGTTCTTCCCTCGAATACCAATGCGTTGGGCCTTGCCAAAGTTTGCATTGCCTGGAGCTTTTGCTTCAAACTGGTTGGAGCGGATGTCCTGAAGAGTTTGATCATTTATTTGTGTGCATCACAAAACCACCACATAACTTGGCAGCGGATAGGAATGGGAAAGATTTTCCAGGTCAAGAATGAGGTCAGTTGGCAGGACTTGGAAGGAAGCGCACAAGGTTTCTGGCCCTAGTTCTTCCAAAGTTTAATCTCTTACACGGTTGACACAGGGGGCCAAACTTGTTGTGATGTTAAATGCTCCACTGTGGTTCTTGTGCACCCCTCTCTTCTTGGCAAATTAACAATAGCATTAATTTGATTTAGATCTAAGAAAGAATTTGGAACCAGACAATTACGAAACAACAACCATGAGGCCGGAGTCCTTTGTAAACCCTTTTGAATTTGCTTTCAAATCCCATTGTTACATTATCCATTTTTCTTTGTAGGAATTTTGAACATCCCTTCCCACCTCCCACCCCCCTCCGCTTTTCACTAAATGTCTGGTTTCTGTTTTCAATACATCTACAAAACAGCTAGAGCCAGTAGTGAATCATTGCTGTTATCAAGTTCTCTGACAGCTTGGTTTCAACAAGTCAAGCCTCTCTTTAACCTGCTATTTTAAGCTGGCTGAATGGAAACCTCTACCTGCCAGAACAAAACCCCTTTGCATGTATTAGGAACAATCTCTTATTGTCTTCAAGGATAACATGGTGTCAATAAAAACCAAGAACTCAAAGCCAGTGTGGTGATTCAGAACTTCTTGTAGCTATATTGCTCTTGTGTGCTGCTGCTTCAGTATAAACCTGTAGACAAGATTAAATACTTACACAATAGGCAGGTCTTTCCATCAATATGAGAGAGAGAGAGAGAGAGAGAGAGAGAGAGAGCAACTCAAAATGGAAGTAAGAGTAGCATAAGTAAGTGAGAACGGAAAATGTATCAGTGCGAACCATTTACATTATACTATTATTAGAGATTGGGGATGCTATAAAATCTTGGTTTGAAATCTGAAATCACCTGTCCATCTAGGGCAGTGGTTTTCAAACTTCCTAATGCCGTGACCCCTTAATACAGATCTTCATGTTGTGGTGACCCCTAAGCATAAAATTATATTTGTTGCTACTTCATAACTGTGATTTTGCTACTGTTAGGAATCGTAATTTAAATAATATCTGTTATGCAGGATGTATTTTCCTTCACTGGACCAAATTTGGCACAAATACACGATACACCCAAATTTGAATACTGGTGAGGTTGGGGCAGGGGCAGTTGCTGGTATTTATAGTTGACCTACAATCAAAGTGCATTCTGAACTCCACCAACAATGGAATTGAACCAAACTTGGCAGACAGAACTCCCATGACCAACAGAAAATATCAAAAGGGTTTGGTGGGCACTGACCATGAGTTTTGGAGTTGTAGTTCACCTACATCCAGAGAACACTGTGGACTCAAACAGTGATAGATCTGGACTACACTTGGCATGAATACTCAATATGCCCAAATGTGAACACTGGTGGAGTTCGGGGGAAATGGACCTTGACATTTTGGAGTTGTAGTTGCTGTGATTTATAGTTCACCTACAATCAAAGAGCATTCTGAACCCCACCAATGATAGAATTGGGCCAAACTTCCCACACAAAACCCCCATGACTAAGAGAAAATACTATGTTTTCTGATGGTCTTTGGCAAGCCCTCTGATACCCCCTCAGGACCTCCCCCCAGGCTTCCCGACTCCTAGGTTGAGAAACACTGATCTAGGGCAAGGGTGGCTAAATCATGTCCATTTTTAGCTCTCACAAGTACCTACGTCAGTGTCACCTGTAAAAATTTTTGTAGCAGTCACAAAAAGCTGATCCTTTTCACTAAGCAAAGTATGCACTATTAATACCTTCTTCACTAGTATATTCATGCTCCCTAAAATGCCACTGTACCTGTAAACAAAGCATGAGGTGACACAACATCACTGGAAGGGCATACATATTTTTCCAAAGTGCTTTTCTTTCCCACTGCAATAACATTGGATTTGGCGGTGCAATGTGTATATGCAGTCCTTAGAAGGTCTGGTGATATCAAGGCATCTTCTGGATCTACATAATATCCAATTCGGTGAGATTACTGAGATTAAGCCGAACATAGATTTCTAATTATATATGCATTGGTTCAAAAGCTAGACTTATTTTCTCACCTTCATACTTAACCTTTTAAAGTGTATTTATAATTCCTACAGGTGCCCAGCTGTTCATTTAGCTACTACATGGCTACTACTTATTATATATTGATTATTTTGTATACTTTTCTCCCATGTGCAAATCAAAACATCTTAAAGCACAAAATGAACAGAGCAGTTAAAACATTATGAAGCATAAAAGTGAGGGAGAAAACAGATTAAGTACAGGTAGATTATCTTTTGCTCAAAATACTTAAGACCAGAAGTTTTGGGAATTTCTGATTTTTTTTGGCTTTTGGAATAACTGTGTTTGGATTTACTTAGTAAATGTGGGATGGAGGAAAGGTGTTTGTCACATATCTGATGCCCACTGAATTTTTCTTCAAGAGGAGGAAGAGAGGAGTCTGCTTACACATCCCCCTGCAAAATGCAGATTTTGCAGACACTTCATTGGCTTTCACACATTTTATGTCCTCTAAGTAAGGTAGGAACTAGCATGCGAATGGGAAAAACAGGAGGACACAGCCTCAATTTGTAATCCAAAATTTGATTTATTTTCAAAGGTAATATTCAAATATATCGGTGAAACGGAAGTAGTATAAATCCTCAGAAATTCATAGTTTATACAGCAAAAATACTCTGCAAAAAATCAAAATATAATCATTCCATAATACATCCAAATAGGAAATCCGTAAGAAATTAATGCGGGTATGGCAGGTTGACGGTCAAGGGCCAAGCCGTTTCGCCAATATTTTAGCTTTCTCGGGACCTTGCATCTGTAAATTATATAACCATGTTCCAGTTTCACTGGTCCAGTAATCTATAAAGTGATACATAACATTTAAAATAAAATTCTATACAATTCAATCTTTCAAAATACCAACATAGCCTGTTATAAGAACCTATCCCAAAGGCTAAGCAGAAGAAATACATACCAAAGATATATATCAGTCAATCAATAGTGGACGCAGCCACTTTCCTATGCAGTACACGGACAACTTTAGGAGGGAAAACGCCAGGATTAAATACATGATTAATTAACAGGTGTAGCTAAACCAGTAATTCATTGATTGTTAATTTGTCATTTCACCCGAAGGGTGTTTCTGATTTTAGATTTACTATCCAGAAACATTCACGTTGTAAAAGCTGTTGTTTGATGTCACTGTGTGGGAGGGGACTGATCCTCTCTAAGTCTACAACCTTAAAGTCCTCATGCCGATGGAATTGTTTGAAATGAGAATATAATATGGATGCTTCATTCTTTGTTTTGAATCTCGAACGGTGCTCCTGCACCCTGGTTTGTAACTCGTGACTCGTCTCCCCAACATAATATTTGGGACCGCTACACATGACACAATAAATGATATTTTTAGATCCGCAGGTGCCCCAGGATTTAAACTGGAAGGATCATTTGGAAATTGAATCCGTGATGCATGTTTGTTGTGAAATGTGTTTACACACAGAGCAGTGTCCACAGGGACTCATGTGTAATCTAGCTGATTCTTCATGTTCCTGTGTGCTGTGGTCTACTTGTATTAAAATTTGTTCTAAGCTTTGTGTTTTTTGTAAGCTATCATGGGTGGTTTTTCCAGGCCCGGGAAAAGCAAGGTAGCCAGGAAGAGTGGGGAAAATCCCCCCCCTAGTGTTTTTTATTCTCGCTTGCTTTCATACAGGTGGCAGTCATTGGAGTGACTCCATCTCCACCTCTTTCCAGACCACCCATCCCACCGCATGCTGCCGTCAGCAGGCACTGGATGTGTGACTATCCCCCTTTCCCCCCTTTTCACTTGAGGGCTAAAAAAATGGGGGCTTGAAATATGTCAGATTTTCAGTTATACCTTACTCTAGCCTGAAGGCCTGTTTAAACAAGAAAGGCCTTGCCTTTCACATGGGAGATGAAACCTGCAAAGGCTCCAAATATCTAGGAGCGGCCACCAAGAAGGCTTTCTGCTTCATCCCTATCAATTAGCCCCAGAATTTGGTGTGATGGAGAGCAAGCCCTCCCCCAAAGATATTGAGACTTGGGCAGGCTTGTGTGGGGATATATGGCTATTCAGATAGTCTGGATCTAAACCATTAAAAGTTTGATAAGTCAAAACTAGCATTTTGCCCAGAAACAGTTCAGTTGTTTTAAATTAGAGCACACATGCAACTCACTGTATTTTGCAGAGATTTTGTGCACAGTTTACAATGCAGGCAAAGTGCAGAGGGGAGGAGACATGCAGGAATACCCTTCTCCTGGGCTGTAGCTCTTCCTGCTTTTCACTCTGAGTGCCACAATTTTGTTTTGCCTGTGTCAGTTGTGTTATCTACCTGAGAGGCAGCCTACTACCAATCATATCGAAAGGAGCATAAAATCTGGGTGCTGGAAACCCTTTGACACATAAAAGTGCCTGCTGTGTGCTACATTAACAGCATTTACAATATATGTGCTTGGCCCAAAATGCAAGAAACTTTCACTTGTTTCTCTCTCTCTCTTTCTACCTCCCTCCCTTCTCTTTTGCCCAGGTAGGCTTGTCCCACATGAACAATGGCTCTTTTGTGCTCCAGAACACATTCCACCACACCTAACATCCGCTTTCACACATAAAATCTTTTTCTCTCACCCATAGCATTACCTGTGTCCCTTGGGCTTTATGAACATTCTTATGCTTTGGATTTGTTTTGGTTTGTTTCTTTTTCCTTTTCCTTTCTTGAATGGGCAGAAAGAAGAAAATTGGCAACAGAAGGGCTAAACAAGTTGTCGTCTTTAGTAATAACAATGCTGATCCCTACAGAAATTAAAGTTCTCCCCATGTGAAAATCATAAACATAATACACTCAATGATCAAGAGGTGACCAGAATTTCTTTCTCACTTTCCTTTTAAGGCAAAGGTAAAGATTTTCCCCTGACATTAAGTTCAACTCTGGGGGTTGGTGCTCATCTCCATTTCTAAGTGGAAGAGCTGGCATTGTCCATAGACACTTCATGTAGCCAGCATGACTGCATGGAGCGCCATTACCTTCCCGCTGGAGCGGCACCTATTGATCTAGTCACATTTGCTTGTTTACAAACTGCTAGATTGGCAGAAGCTGGGGCTAACAGCGGGAGCTCAACCTGCTCCCCGATTCGAACCACCAACCTTTCAGTCAACAAATTCAGCAGCTCAGCACTTTAATCATTGCACCACCGGGGCTCCTTTTAAATGTTTGCTATTATTTTACTTCTCACCTGCCACAATGATGCCTAAGCCTTGAAAAACTGAATACTGTTTCTTCTAGTATCAATCCAGCTCAAAAGCTTCTGCATCCCTGACTATCTGTGCAGTTATCTATAATAAGAAATATCCTGCCCTTCTTTCCTCAGATATAACATGTCTTGTGTGAATGCAAGTTGTTTCTGTCTTATGGCGACCCTAAAGTGCCCCTACCATAATTTTTGGCAAGATTTGTTCAGAGAGGATTTTAACTTTACATTCTCCTAAGCCTGAAATATTGTCTCATGTCCATAATGACCCAGTAGGTTTCTATGACCTAGTAGGTTTCTGGTCTCCAAAGCCACAGTCCAATACTGAAATCACCTCATCGTGAAAACAAAAATGTAAGACTCCTTGAAAAATCACGAACAGAGTTACATTTTCCTCCTCCATTTTGACTTTGTTCTTTCTTAACCCATTTTCCTCCCTATGCATAAGACTACAATAGCCATGATTCAATGCGAGGCTTGTAGTATAACAAATTTGTGAGCCACTAGCGGTTTGTGTGTGTGGCGAAGGGACTTTTCTAGGCAGAGATTGCCTACCATTTCCCCAAAGCAGCTTCTTTCTCATTTGCTTTTCCTTAATCTGATTTCCTGTTTTTTTCTTCGGCTACGGTGCCTCCCTCTTCTCCAGCTGTTATTTTTCTCCAATACTTTACTATTGAACACAGAGCTGCTTTTGTGTTCCTGACATCCACAGCAGATGTCTGTCTGACTCAAATGCTCCTGAGCACCTGTTGATTTGCCCTCTTCCTTCCCAAGCTCTTACTTTAAAGAGCCCTGCAGAGTAAACACACATCTGGAACCCTGCTGGGGGGAACAAGCCTGGTGGGGAGAATGGTTTTGAACTGAGTGTGTTCCACTCCGACTCTCCCCTTCTTCCTGTCAAAAAATCACATCCTCAACTGGTTGATTTTTAAGGACTTTGTTGCACTCATTTGCATGCAAATCAGACTGTGGCCTTCAAATGCAGTCAGCAATGAAGCAACCACATTGAGATCATGACAAAGGGGGCCCTGCAACAAAATGGTGCAACCCAAAATTATTCCCTTAAAGTATTTCAGTCAATCAGCTGCATTATTCTTTGGACTGAACTCCATCCTGTTCTCCCCATCCAGTTTTCTGTTTCTTTCCGCTCATGCTATTTATTGTTTTATGGTTAGTCTACTTAACTTGTTTACATAATGGTATTAATATCATAATTATTATATTATAGTGTATATATATATAAACATAATATATTGAAATTTTAGTATATCATATAACATTATATTATTTATTATATTATTTTATTATTGTTATAAAATTATTATACAATAATAATAAAAACCACTAAAAATAAAATAATGCTTCCTTATAGTCCCCTCTCTGGAGATTTTTATGCAGAGGCCAGGCAGGGAGGCAAGCCAGGGGCCCTTCAATCATCCACACTGCTTCAGCAATATTCACGGATTCAATCATCCACAGCTTGAAAATACTAAAAATAAAAGCAAATCAAAAGAAAATATTGATTTTGCTACTAAATATAAGGGGCACCAATGTAATATACCATAGTATATAATGGGACTTGAGCATTCATGTATTTCAGTATGTATGGGAGATACTGGAACCAAACCCCATCAGATACCATGGCTCCCCTATATAACTTAGGTGGTTTTTGTTTTATTGCCCCCCCCAGGGGGGGGGGGGGTAGTGGCGGTGGAAGGGATCCTATTTTTTACAAGTGTTTTTCTAAAAAAAAAGTCTTTTAAAAAAACCACTGGGATTTTCTATTGACCCCACTTTTTGTGTTCTGGGTGCCTTCTTTTTCACTACATAACCAATGGCTTTCTCCATAAGCATTATGTTCTGATAGAATTTTTTTATGTAACTTCTGTTCTTCAAGACAGTGTTTTCCCCTGTTGATCTAGCATACCTTGGCTAAAAGGTTTATTAAAATGATAAAAAATGATCCATACTACAATGCATCATTAAACATGTGTAAGAAGAAGGAAGATAGGGGAGAGATAATAAGAAAAATGTCTGTGTGTATGTGCATACAAGTCACCTGTTGTTTTATGGCAATCCCATGAATTGCATAGGGTTATCACAGGCAAGGAATACACAAAGGTGGTTTTCTCAGTTCCTTTCTCTGAAATATAGCCCACAGCACCTGGTGTTCACTGACAGCTTCTCATCCAAGTACTAAACAGGGCTGACCCAGCTTAGCTTTTAAGATCAGATAGCTATGATGCTTCTGGGGTATTGAGGTAACTAGACAGAGCCCCAATTCATCCATTTGTCAGGACTGGTGATACAGCCTACAGACCTGTGATTCTCGTACCATACCTCTTGCACCATATATTAGGGGTTGATGCTGGTAGGTAGTTCCCATGTCTATTAATCTGCTTTGGCTGAAACTAGCAATTGAATTTAACTGGAAGGATAAAAAAATATCTATGGCTTTGGGCTGAAAGTAGGATGGGCCACTTGAACATTAGGATCAATAGGATGACTGAAGGAGGGAAACATGAAACTGAATATCAATAAAGTTCCTAGCTACATTGATGAAACTAAAGCTAGCTGACTAAGTATTACAAAAGATAATATGTGGGAGATAGTTTGCTGTTGTGTGCTTTCAAAATATTTCTAGTTTATGGATACCCTAAAGTGAATTTACCATATGGTTTTCCTGCCAGAATTTGTTCATAAGAGGCTTACCATCACTTTCCTCTGAGATAGAAGGGAATGTGAATTGCCCAAGGTCTCTAATCAGTTTCCCAGGCCTAATCAGGGTTTGAACCTGGGTCTACTAGAGTCTTGGTCCAACACTCAAATCAGTACACCATGCTGGCTCTGAAAGGTTTACAGAACAAATACAGAGGGCTGCCCAAATGGTGATTGTGGGCCTTTCCAGACAGCCCCTTTATTGTGAAAACTTCCACAATAAAAAGGGGGCTGTTCAGATGATGTTCTGATCAACCCACAATTAATTTGCCACAAACCAGAAAAAAAACTGGTTTGTGGCAAATTAATTAGATAGTGGATTTATTCTGCGCCTTCTTGGAAGGCACGGGATAAACCCACTACTTCTACTTCCGGTATCTGGATTGCAGTCCAGACACCATTCCCACGGATTTTTTGGGACTAAATTAGTCTGGAAAACTGTGGGCATCCCACCCCCTTCCCCAAACCCCCCAGACCCCTTTTAAAATAAGGAAAACTTACCCGGCTTCCATTACAGTCTTGCTGGAGCTCTCCTGGCATGTAAAAATGTGTTGCTGGAGAAAAGAACTTGGTGGTTCAGCAGGCATTTATATGTATCCAGAGTTTCCACTGAGTCAGTTCTCTTTAATTTCATCAGAACAGTGATGGTCGATGACAGTTTTAGCCTGAAATTTAAAGGAACTACCCAAAATTCTGAATTTTATTCTTCTCAGCACTGTCTCCTTTTTAAAAAGTTTAGATTGAAGCCTGAATAAAGCTTTTAAAGTTCAGCTGCAATCTGGAACTTTTTAATTTTTGTGTCAGGAGCTACTTGAGAAACTGCAAGTTGCTTCTGGCATGAGAGAATTGGCTGTCTGCAGGGACATTGTCCAGGGGATGCCCGAGTGTTTTGATGTTTTACCATCCTTGTGGGAGGCATCTCTCATGTCCCCACATGGGGAGCTGGATCTGACAGAGGGAGCTCATCCGCACTCTCCCTGGATTCAAATCTCTGACCTGTCAGTCTTCAGTCCTGCCAGCACAAGTGTTTAACCCAAGTGTCCTCAAACTTTTTAAACAGAGGGCCAGGTCACAGTCCCTCAAACTGTTGGTGGGCTGGATTATGATTAGAAAAAAACATGAATGAATTCCTGTGCACACTGCACATATTGTATTTGTAGTGCAGAAAACACTTTAAAACAATGCAATAATTAAAATGAAGAACAATTTTAACAAATACAAACTTACTATTATTTCAATAGGAAGTGTGGGCCTGCTTTTGGCTGATGAGATAGGATTGTTGATAGAGTCTGCTAGCTCACGCCCAGTGCAATTGTTTAAGATTATTTGGTCATTAACGACGGTCCCATCCATCCCAAATGGTAATGATTTGACCCTGTCTGCTGAGGTTTTTCAGAGCTTTTTTGCAGACAAGATCTCGTTACTCTGCCAGGACCTCCCAGCCACGATTGATACAGTGAGTGAACTCGAGACTCCGTTGACACTCGATGGGCCCACCCTGGACCATTTCCACCTGCTGGATGTGGAGGCTGTCGATAAGATCATGGCTGCAGCTAGACCAACTACTTGCTCCCTCGACCCGTGCCCCTCCTGGCTAGTTAGATCGTGTTGGGAGAGGCTACAAGGCCCTCCGTTGAATATAGTCAACTGCTCCCTTGAGCAAGGAGTTTTTCCAGAGAGGTTAAAAGAGGCGATGGTGAGTCCGCTGCTGAAGAAACTGGACTAAGATTGTTCGGTTCCCTCCAGTTACCGCCCAGTCTTGAACTTGTCGTTTCTGGGCAAGGTGATCGAGAGGGCAGCAGCAGGACAGTTGCAGCAGTTCTCAAATGACATAGCTGGACTAGATCCCATCCAGTCCGGCTTCCGCGCGGGGCACAGGACGGAGACTGTGCTGGTCTCCATCACAGACCAGCTCCGTTGCCAGCGGGACCAAGGTGGATCAGCGCTGCTCATGTTACTGGATCTCACAGCAGCTTTTGATACGGTAGACCACGCATTACTGATCCACCGTTTAGCTATGACGGGGGTGAGGAGGACTGCCCTTAAATGGATGACCTCCTTTCTCCGGGATCGGGGACAGTGGGTGGTGAGGGTGGGGGGTAGTCTCCCAGAGGCTCCCTTTAAATTGTGGGGTCCCTCAGGGGGTTGTTCTCTCCCCTCTATTATTTAACATCTATATGCGTCCACTTGTCCGACTGGCACGTACCTTTGGTCTAGAGTGCCATCGGTATGCTGAGGATGGAGGGCCAGCCGGACTCCGTACCCAATAATTTCCATCTGTGCCTTGAGGCCATGACTGGATGGCTGCGGGCCAGTTGGTTAGGGTGAACCCATCGAAGATGGAGATACTATGGCTGGGCCGCCCAGGTGGGGGAGAATGCTGGCTGCCTACCCTGGATGGCGAAGCGTTATGCCCATCATCCTCAGTAAAAAGTTTGGGGGTCCAATTGGACCCACTGCTGACAATGGAGGCCCAGGTCTCTGCTGTTAGCAGATCTGCATTTTTTCATCTGCGACAGGCTAGGCGGCTGGCACGTTACCTATCCAGGAGCGACCGAGCTACGGTGATCCAGGTGACGGTCATCTTGAGATTAGACTAATCTACATTGGCCTTCCTTTGGCTGTGATCCGGAAACTCAAGCTAGTGCAAAATGCTGCAGTGCAACTGCTTTCCGGAGCACCGGCAAGAGGTCATATCACTCCGATCTTGCAGCAATTACACTGGCTACCAGTGGAGTACCGGATTACCTTCAAAGTGCTGGTTTTAACCTTTAAGGCCTTGTATGGTCTAGGGCCAGTGTACTTGAGGGCCCGCCTCTCCCCATATGTTCCCCAGAGATCACTTCAGTCAGAAGAATAAAATCTCCTCGATGTCCCTGCTGTTCAGACTTATCATCGGTCATCTACCAGACAAAGAGCCTTCTCTGTGAGGGCACCGACGCTTTGGAACGCTCTGCCTGTTGAAGTTCGAGTGATTAGAAAGTTGTCCTCCTTCCAGAGGGCGTGCAAAACAGCTCTCTTTCAGCAAGCATTCAATCTGAGTGGTCCTTTGTAACACCTTCATTTCTAGAATTTTTAGCATAGAATTTTTAGTATTTTAGATTGCAGATATGTGTTTGATGTTCATGTTTATTTCTATATGCTATTTTTAGATTGTGTAAACCGCCCCAACCCTGCGGGGAACAGCGGTATAGAAATTGAAATAATAAAATAAATAAATAAATAAATAAAGACACCAGTACAGTTTGGCCAACAACCATTTGAGTCAAAGTCCTCACGCAGTAGACTTGACTTTTTCAACTTTGACATTTATTTCCTTGTGCAATGAAGCACCCAGAACATTCGTGAGCAGCAGTTGATCAAAGGTCCCTGAGTGCACACCCACAAGCAGTAGTGATTCTGCATTACCACATTATTAAGGTTTTCCAATGGACAGGATCTTGGCCATGAAAAAGTTACCCCTGAATGAACCTTTCTTATCTTCTTCTCCATAACTTTTTTTTGTGTGCAAATGACATTGCTGGAAAAAAAAATTATAAATGCATCTGGAATGGCTTCTTCTACTTGAATTGTCTACTCCCAGTGTCAGTTTTATCTGAGCTTGTCCTCAAAAATCTTGTCCCTGCCTGAGCTCTCTTCTTCCTGGGTTCCATCTGAAAGTTCAGGAGCTCTTCTTGCTGCCTGCTTCCTCCCTTTGTTTTTCTATCTGCCAGTCAGTGTCATGAGGTCCTTCCTGTTCCATCCCTTACTTGACAAGGTTAAGCCAGACTGATGGTCTGCAGTTGTGCTTTACTTCATTCCATCACCACTAGGCCCACCCCAATCAGACATTCTTTCGGAGCAAATGTGAAATCTGTGGCATGTGCTAGGAACTGAAGGCTGGCCAAGTGTTATGTGTTAGCCTCTGTATTTCCACATTTGCTAATTCTCCAAGGAGGGGGAATGGAATGACATCTATGAGGGGAGAGGAGAAGGAAGGATCAAAAAGACTCAGCACCCCCTTCTTCCTCTCTCCCCTCCTACCTCACAGGGATAAACCTTAAAGCCAAATCTGTCAATCTTACTTAGGTGTCAATTCACACAGTGGGCAACCCTGGGCTTATAAATGGAGGGATTGCTCTGAATCATAGGAGCACATTGCTATGCATTTTGTTAGCCCGATCACTATGAAAAGACCCACCGCTAGATAAGGAATGAAAATCAATAGCTTAACAAAAAGTACATGTTTCTTGATAGCTGAGAAAAAATCTCTCCTTTGCCTTTGGGAAGGAATGATTTGAATTCTGGAAGAAACATAGATTCTGAAATGGAAACAGAGAGCTGAAAGCTAAACTAGATAGAGACTTAGAGACTGGAACTTTCAGATTATTTATTTCATATCCTCCAGTTTACCACACAAATTAAAAGAGAGTGCTGCTGAGATCAATCATCATAGCAAAAACTGGAGCCCCCAGTGGCGCAATGGGTTACACCTTTGTGTTGGCAGAACTGCTAATCAACAGGTCGGAGGTTTGCATACTGGGAGAGCGCGGATGAGCTCCCTCTGTCAGCTCCAGTCCCCCATTTGGGGACATGAAGATGGTAAAACATCAAAACATCTGGGTGTCCCCTGGGCAACGTCCTTGCAGATGGCCAATTTTCTCACACCAGAAACAAAATAGCAAAAACTGATTTCCAAACAATTAAATAAGTTATTGGTTTAAAACAAAAACTACATTAAACCAGTTTAAACACATTTAGAAGTCAAAGATAATGGCAAAGACAAGAAGTACAACAGTTCCATTGGGCTTAGGCAGTAGAACCAAATAGCAAAATCTGATTGTATTATCCAGATTGTACAAGCAAAAGCAAAAAGTAGCGAACAGAAAACTGGATGCGTTTAAGTAGTAGTTGACAATCCAGTAAAGGACATAGCTGTCAAAATCAGCTAGTGTATTACAAGTTCAAAGTGCATTTCTAACCATGGGTGCGTGCACCTTGTAGAATTAATGCATTTTGACACCACTTTAACTATCGTGATTTAATGTGATTGGATCACGAGAGTTGACATTTGGTATAACACCAGCCTTCTTTGGAAAAGAATGCAAAAGACTTTGTAAAACTAAAACATCCATGATTCCATTGCATGGAGCCATGGCAGTCAAAGTAGTGTCAAATTGCATTAATTCTACAGGATATACGCACCCTTTAGCCACACTTATGGAAAACCCATCAATTTCAATAAGACCATCTTCCTTCCACCTTATGTATTTATTTATTTATTTGTCACATTTCTATACCACCCCTCTCAGCCCGAAGGTGACTCGGGACGGTTTACACAGGCAGTCTCTGCCCCCAAGACAACACAAGCAACAAGGCAACCCCCCCCAAACCATATAATAACAAATCAACAATTAAAAACATACAATTGCAGTCTCAGCTTCATGTTGAAATCAGTTTCCATCGCATCGTCGTCATTCCATATATCTCATTAAGCCTTATATTTCATCAGCAAATGCCTGCTCAAATGTCTTAGAATGCAGATTCACCTATCCATAAAACAGAAAAATGTGCTTAAAGTCAACAGAAATTAGTACTTTGAGTTCCAGTCCCTTTTTGGTTACATAACAGAGCCGGTAGAGAAGGTTGCAGAGGCAATCTACATGTCATAGACATGGAAATATCTTAGATGTATGCAAGACAGATGAAGAGAGAACACTTCTGCCATGTGATGATTGTTACTACTAAAATGACTGTCAGAATTGGGTAACAGATGATTCCTTTTATAACACACACTTAAGAGACAACCCTGCAGCCCTGACACTCTTTTCATCTGAAATATTTTTGTTCTTTAATGAAGTCTGCAGTTATCCAAGTCATAAGAGGAGTACTTACAGTTTTCCACATACTCTGTAATTACATAAATAAAGGAAATCCTATTAATCTTTCCAAGGCCAACATTATGCAGGCTGTTTAAAGGGGTGCTGAAACAGTACAGACTTGCTCACGTTGTCTTTCCAAGCTCTCTCTTTGATAATTAGTAGGAGAAAACTAAGCTTTAGCCAAGGAGTTTCACAGTCTTTACTCAGAATCTATAATAGCTTTGGTTTAGTCAGTCTATTTAATTATTTAGAATTCTGTCCATTCCTAGATCTTCCATGATCATCTACTTTCAAAAACTGTATTAAACACACAATCTGAGTTATTAGAAATCTTTCTAAACTTCCATAGATGTTTATTGTATCAAGCCAATCTGGAGTCATGAAAAATTTAAGTATGCTGGGGAAAGTATAAAGCATGAAAAATTGCAAGAATTTGATTTAAGAATGGGTATTTTCAAAAACTATGTTATAATCTTGGGCTCTATCTATCTTCATGACTGCATCTCCCTCTATGTACCTGCATGAGCAGGGGCGGACGAAGGTAATTTTAAATGGTAAGCTAACATTATTTTGCCCCCCCAAATCGCTTGATAACAAAAGGTATAAGATATTATTTATTTATTTATTTGCAACATTTTTATCCCGCCCTTCTCAGTGGCTAACAAGGCAGCAATTTGATGCCCAAACGTACAATGTACAGAACCCTAAAACATACATCATTAAACAATAACAGTTTAAACAAACATATACTCATCACTCAGATTAAAAATACATAGAGTTAAATAAAAGATTTATTTTACAAACCAGAAGTTTACGTATCACATTATGTTCATATAGTTTCATTACATAGAATTAACACAAATTAACTTTTTTAGAATGATCAAGACCAAATTTGGCACACAGAACCCCCTACATCCTGGTGCAATTTGGAGGAGGATGGACCATGGATTATGGGACTTGAAGTACCTTCACTCACTTCCCGAAACCACTGCGAGCCAAATGAACAACTGATACGGACCAACCTTGGCACACAATGCCTTCCTCAAATAACCCGGGCAGCGCCGCATCCCCAAGCTAGTAACAAGTATAATAACAACACATAGGTATAGTATTACTTCAATAGCAAAGCATGCAACAGGGAAAATAGAGAAGCACCCTTTCAATTCCAAAAGCCAAGCATACAATGGGGACCATAGAGCAGCACATTTTAATTCCAAAAGCCATGGGCCAACTTTGCCCTTCCCAAGTTGGATTTGGTCTCCAACTACCACCATTTCTTGCTGCCTCAGGCCCTTTCCTTTTAAGCAAAGCAACTGAGGGGGGAAAGGAAGGGGCCTGACCAATTCCCCTCTCAAAGGAAGCCCAAGGCAAGCTCAGCCCCGAACTGCACTAACCTGAATGCCCCTGATCAATACTGACCAAAAGGTCATGAGTTCGAAGCCAGCCCGGCTTTGGATACAATTAATAATAATAGCAAAAACCACCTATGCTCTCCCCACTTTAATATGATATTATATTGGGTTATTTCATTATATTAATAACAACAAAAGAACCCCCAAATCGCCCCACTTTAATATTATATGATATTATATCGGGTTATTTCATTATATTAATAACAACAAAAGGACCCCCAAATCTCCCCACTTTAATATTATATATTATATCGGGTTATTTCATTATATTAAGAACAACAAAAGGACCCCCAAATCTCCCCACTTTAATATTATATGATATTATATTGGGTTATTTCATTATATTAAGAACAACAAAAGAACCCCCAAATCTCCCCACTTTAATATTATATATTATATCGGGTTATTTCATTATATTAAGAACAACAAAAGGACCCCCAAATCTCCCCACTTTAATATTATATCAATAGTACTATTAATAAAAGCTCAGGAGGAAAGAAACTCCACTGACCTGAATATGTTGTGCTTGTGCAATGACTCACTGACTCAGTCTCCGCCCGGCCTCGTCGTGCTGCTAGCGCGGCAGGTGAGGTGAGCCTCCTCGAGGAGGTTTTTGCACGTGCGCAGTTGCTTCTGCCTGTGCATGAGCATTAATATCTGCTGGGAAAGCCCTCCTCTTGGTCCCACCACTGTCACAAGGTTGGTGGTAATGAGGAAGAGGGCCTTTTTGGTGGTAGCCCCCGGCTATAGAATGCCCTCCCCAGGGAGATTAGGCAGACCCTCCCACTGTCCTTCCATAGGGATCTGAAGACTTGGATGTTTAAACAAGCCTTTGAGCACATCTATCCCCAATGGTCCGCAAACAGTGACACAGCACTGCACTTTCACCCCATGCCCTTGTTCCCTAGCCATAATTTGCACTATCCCATTCCGATGTCTTGTTTACAGTCCAGCCATGTTTTATGATAATTGCCACTATAGGTTATTGGGTGTTGTTCTGAGTTGTAAATTGTTTCATATGCTATATGTTTTACTTTATTGTATTGTACTGTGTGTTTATTTTATGCAAAGTACCTGTTTTACATACTTACATACTTTGTGCCATATGTAAGCTGTCCCGAGTCCCTTCGGGGAGATGGAGGTGGGGTACAATAATAAAGTTTATTATTGTTATTATTATTTTACTGACACAAAAACACAGTATGTCACAGCAAACGAGATATATATGCTGGATTTTATATTATTTTGTATTATTGTCATTATTGTTATTATTATTATTATTGTTGTTGTTATTTCCTCAGTATGTTTGAGGAATATGTAGAGCATGGAGTTAAAAAATACTATAATGCCTCTTTCTAATACTGTTAGGGAATTTTTGACCTTGTCTGTTGGAAATGTCAGTAAAAAATGAAAAAGAAAAATTATGCATCCTCAAATATATACACAGGCCATGTGGGTCCTCTTTGCAGGTGGAATTGGATCCAACCTCTAGGAAGCTGGGAGAATATAAGAATTTCACAAATAGTTGGGAAAGATTGCCTAGAAGAGCGGGATTCTCCTTAATTGGTGCCAAGCAACCGTCCTGGATAGAATTGACAATTATAGAGTAATAGAGGAAGTCTCCCCTGGATGTACACGCTTCCTATCTTCTCTGGTTCACAGATACTAAACACTGCAAAAAGCCATGGATAGCAACAATGGTTGGCTAGACTGAACAGAGAGATTTCTGGGGTGGAATTTATTATATTGCAAGAGAAAGCCAAGGGAGTTGAAAGAATTAAAAGGGAATATTTGAGTGGTGGCGGGAAGTGCTCTATATTTCTTGCTACCATTTGCTATCTGTTCCAAATGAAGCCCTGGTGTCATTCTATATATAGGAGTTCCTGGGGCCGAAGGGGTTAAAACCTTGTGCCGCAGGATTGAAGACTGACAGGTTGTAGGTTCAAATCCAAGGGGAGCACAGATAAGCTCCCTCTGTCAGCTCCAAGCTCCTGATACAGGGACATGAAAGAAGCCTCCCCCAAGGATGGTAAAACATGAAAACATCCCGGTGCCCCTGGATAACCTCCTTGCAGATGGCCAATTCTCTCACACCAGAAGCAACTTGCAGTTTCTCAAGTCACTTCTGACATGAAAAAGATCTATATATAATCAGCTGGAAAAATCCTTCCTAAACATATAATTCAAGCACTAGTATTCTGTTTTTACCTCTCTGTGATCTCTTTGTTTACAACACCAGTCTAGTCCAGAACCCTTTCAAAATTGATTGCCAAGGCAAGATGGCAATTCTTCTGGTACTTTGATGCTCTGTTTGCCTTTATGACAAAGCTCATCCTACTTTGCTCCCTCTTTGGGTCATCACAGTGGGAAACACAAGAAATCCCATTAATCTTTAACAGGCAATTTCTACACTTGATCTTAGCCACTTATAACCTGGTGATGAATTACTTCACTGTTTGGCAAATATTAAATAACATCTCTCTGTTGTGTGTGTTGCTGTGGTAGTGTCTGCGATCCACATGCCACAGCTGGCTCCAGAAAGGGCTGCTGTTCAGTCTCAACTTGCCTGCCTCTTCCTCTCACTTGTGTCCTCCTGTTGAAACACAGCTGGTTTACATCCGTCGCAATGGATGAAGGGACATCTTAAAGTGGTAATTGCCGAGAAGATCCGGAGTGGGTGGGTTTGGGAGCTGCCAATCTTGAGAACAATTCTTGGCTCGACAAAGCTTGCATGTCTGGGATGAAACCATTTATCTCACTTTACATAACTAGAGAAATTGACTTGTCCTTCCAGCCTGTGTCTTTTCCTTATCACGAATTTCAGGGATGACTCAAGAACACAGAAAGTACAGAATAGATGGTCATGGTGTCACTTTGGAATGAGAGCCAGAGGCTTTAGCTGCAAATCCAGTACCTTTATCCAGGATTAAGTCCAAAATGAACTTAGTAGGGCTTACTTCTGAGTAGACATTCTGAGTAGGACTTACTTCTGAGTATCCAGGATTAAGTCCAAAATGAACTTAGTAGGACTTACTTCTGAGTAGACATCCATGTGCTATCAATGTGATGCTGAATCCCAAAGTAAACAATAACAATCTTGATCATGTCAAGAAAAAGTCTAGATTAAACACACTGCGGCTTGATGTTCTGGATTTCCATGAGACTAAAACCTTTAAATGGGATTGCCTCACTGCCAATATTTTTGTTGTTTGTTATATCATCATGAGTGTTATAGCACATCCTATCATCCTATCATTTTGCTATTAGGAGCCCCCGATGGTGCAATGGCTTAAACTCTTGTGTTGGCAGGACTGAAGACCAAAAGGTCGGAGGTTCGAATCCAGGGAGAGTGCGGATGAGCTCCCTCTGTCAGCTCCAAGCTTCTGATACAGGGACATGAGAGAAGCCTCCCACAAGGATGGCAAAACATCAAAACGTTTTGGCATCCCCTGGGCAACGTCCTTGCAGACAGCTAGTTCTCTGACACCAAAAGCAACTTGCAGTTTCTCAAGTTGCCTTTGACACGAAAAAAAGCTATTGTGGCTAGTTGCCATAATTCTTTTTAAAAAATAGATTTACCAAACACAAAGCAAGGATCAGGGTACAGGAAATGATAATGATGCCACTAATGTGATTGCCCACACAAGGGCTTTCCCATTGACAAGGGAACCGATCCATCCTCCCCATCCCAGCAGCTGCATAAGTATGGTCTACATAGCCCCTAAACTATGTTTAAGTATAGGTTATATAATCACAATTGCATGACAGAATTCCAGCTCATGTGTTCTAACTGTCAGAAATTTGAGGACCAGGACTTGCCTTTTTCAGACAGGAAATGGAAGTAATCTTTTATGGATTATTTTTTAAAGAAGGCAGTTCTGTACTAAGTCAATTCAATGTGCTCCCAAAATATGGTTAAATTGCCCTTGATGGAAACATCTGAGACAAACAACATTACAATAATAATAATAACAATGGGTAAACCTTATAGAAGTGCATAGCATGTCCCCCAAGACTTCAGAGATTGAAAATCGGGATACTTGTAGTCAAGTTACATCTGAGTGTGATAGAAAAGATGAGGCAGGCCAATGTGAGATATATGTTATTAATGATGAGAAACACACAAAACTATTGTTTTAAGCAGAAAACCCTTGTGATTTATGTACCTTTAGGAAGGGCAAGACTCTACCCCTTTTCTCCATCCTACTGACTTGCGGGTAAAGTATTATTATATTTTTAATTAAGTTTTCAGCAACTGAAATAAAACAAGG
The DNA here is from genome assembly GCA_030556195.1 of Anolis apletophallus. Lineage (NCBI taxonomy): Eukaryota > Metazoa > Chordata > Lepidosauria > Squamata > Anolidae > Anolis > Anolis apletophallus. The sequence goes on from JARBWK010000004.1 coordinate 96,995,003, forward strand.
AAAAATGGAAAATGGGAGGAGAGAGAAACCAAAACATTTTAAAGACAGCTGAGAATATGGGATGATAGAGGTCTGTCCTGCCTAAATAGGATAGCTGAAAGTTATAACATAGCTCTCCAAGGGCTAAGGTGGGAAATGTGAACTCCCAGTCCTAATGAGATTGACTATTCCTGTCAATAGGCCAGAGATCTTCTCCAGCAGAATAGTGGAGAAAAATTATCTCCTCACTCTCCTTACTAGCTTGCTAACTAGTCACATGTCTTCCCTCTTTTATGAATGAGTAGAAAGCCAAAAAGCCCATTTAGAAACAAAAACAGAATTAACTATTTTACTATTTTAATCATTTGCCAATTAGCATCATTTAGCTGATTAGCCATCTGCCTGTCAATAGCTTATTAATCAATGAAGTTGAAATAGATACATGTCTCAATATTGATGCCTTCATGAGATATCGAAGAAAGTTTGTGAGAACTTACATTTTAATGAACACACCAAAGCAGATAGATTGTCTTCAGTATTTTCTTTTTCATTCTCTTTTATGGTAAGAGAATCAAAACATAATCAAAAATATAAACAACCCACAGCCTGGAAGTGCCTTGGCATAAATAACTTGGCATCCAAGTTACTTGGAATTAGTTCCTGTACCACATAAAAAGGCACAAACATAACAATTACAGCTTACCAAGTGAGGACTTGATTCCATATGGATTCCATATGAAATAATTTTGAGTTATTTTTTGTAATTATGAGGGAGTGGCCTCACCAAATGATAGAAGACAACTGTCACATTGTCATTAACTAGTATTGTGTCTCTTCACATGGTGCTGATTTAGGTTAACATGGTCTTGAACTGTTCTGAACCAAAGTCTCTGGTAGCTCTGAACTCTCCTTGAAAATCCAGCACAAATTGTGATTTCAGGTCTGTGTAAGCAGTTAGGCCTGTTCCGAGACACAACTGTTTACACACATCCTATATTCCCCAAGCTTAAGTGGCTCAGGGATACAGGATGGCACTTACCAACTCCCCCCATTCTTGTCATTGTGGTCACAAGCATGTGACTTGACTAGTGTTGGTTGTTCGTTATCTGGAGTTACATTGGCTGGAGCCAGGAAGCAATCAGAGAGGAGAGAAAGGAGTTGGTGATGATTCTGGTTAACATCACTCCAGGTGATGCCCACTGGCCACCAAGATGTCATGTCATGCCCACTGGCCACCAAGATGACAAGCATGCAGCCATGGTGAGACCCCTCTCCCTTCACCCTTATTTCCAACTAAAAGCTTATATTAAAACATCACATGAATTCTATTCTTCATATTCTATTACTTCAATTTATTGAACTATCTCTATCTCTATCTCTATATATAATAAAACAGAATGTTTGTATGTTTGTATGTGTCCGGAGGGCGGAAGGATATGTGGCAGCTTTCTGATTGGCTGCCACTTTCACAGGCCACAGCGACCAGCGCGGGTGATGGACCTGCACCAAACTTGGTACACATAACCCCCCTGACCCCCTTTACATCCTAGTGTGGTTTGAGGGACATGACCAACGGATTATGGAATTTGTAGTACTTTCAAACAGTTCAGTTCCCACAGACCACTGAGGCCACCAAAAAGGACCAATACAGACCACACTTGGCACACACAGCCCCCATGACCCACTCTACGTCCTGGTGCAGTTCGGAGGAGGGTGGACCATGGATGATGGAACTTGAAGTACCTCTACTCACTTCCCAAGTCCGCTGCTACCCTTATCCAATTACCGATCAAGACCAAACATGGCACACATAACCCCCATGACTGCCTTCACATCCTGGTGAGGTTCAGGGGAGGACTGACAATGGATGATGGGATTTGTAGTACTTTCACACCCCTCTGTTCCCACAGTCCAATATGGCCCCCAACAAACACCGATAAAGACCACACTTGGCACACAGAGCCCCAGTGACCTACTCTACATCCTACTGAAGTTTGGTGGGGGGCAGAACATGGATGATGGGACTTGCAGTACCTTCCCTCACTTTCCAAAACTGCTACAAACCTAATCCAATGACTGATCAACACCAAACGTGGCACACAGAGCCCTCATGACCCACTCTACAACCTGCTGCAGTTTGGAGGATGGCAGACCATGGATGATGGGACTTGCAGTACCTTCCCTCACTTTCCAAGACTGCTGCAAACTTAATCCAATGACTGATCAACACCAAACCTGGCACACAGAGCCCTCATGACCCACTCCACATCCTGGTGCAGTTTTGTGTGAGATCGATCACGGATGATGAGACTTGAAGTACCTTCACTCACTTCCTAAAAACAATACAACCCTCATCCATTCACCAATACAGATCAAACTTGCCACACAGAGCCTCCATGACCCAATATACATCCTACTGCAATTTGGGGGAGGCAGGACCACAGATGATGGGACTTTCAGTACTTTCATGATACCACTGCAACTCCCAAGAATGATGGATCAAGACCAAACTTGGCACACAGAGCCCCCATGACCCACTCTACATCCTGCTGCAGTTGGGAGAAGGACAGACCATGGATGATGGGACTTCCAGTACATTCCCTCACTTTCCAAGCCTGCTGCAAGCATAATCCAATGACTGATCAACACCAAACCTGGCACACAGAGCCCTCATGACCCACTCTACATCCTGCTGCAGTTTGGAGGATGATGGATGATGGGACTTGCAGTACCTTCCCTCACTTTCCAAGACTGCTGCAAACCTAATCCAATGACTGATCAACACCAAACCTGGCACACAGAGCCCTCATGACCCACTCCACATCCTGGTGCAGTTTTGTGTGAGACGGACCACGGATGATGGGACTTGAAGTACCTTCACTCACTTCCTAAAAACAATGCAACCCTCATCCATTCACCAATACAGAACAAAATTTGCCACACACAGCCCCCATGACCCACTCTACATCCTGCTCCAGGTTGGAGGAGGGTGGACCACAGATGATGGGACTTGCACTACCTTCAGTAATTTCATGATACCACTGCAACTCCCAATACTGATGGATCAAGACCATACTTGCCACACAGAGCCCCCATGACCTACTCTACATCCTGCTGTACTTCTCAAATGACCCGGGCACTGCCGGGTCCCCAAGCTAGTATAAAATAAAAGGCAGAGTTTCTCAGACTGTAATAACCTCTTGAACAATATTAGGCAGTCCAGATACCCTTTTTCACACCCTGTGTTGGAACCAGGGACAAGACATAATCTGGTGAACAAAGAATATTCCTGCCTTCCCGCAGAAGGCCATCCACTTGCCATGCCAAACTTCCCCTTTGGGGATCTCAGCTATCCACTGAACAAAGGAAGAAACTCTGATTGCACTCTTCGCAGTCACTCCTGGGCCTAAAGGGAGTGACCGGGTGAATTGCTGTAAAGATCCTATGCCCAGGGGATGTGGATGCCTTCCTCTATGGGAGAGGGTCCCAAAAACTCCACAGACCAAAGGTTTTTTTTTGAAAAAGTTAACTGGATTTATTCTCTACAAGGCACAAAGCTGTAGGTGCCTGGCTCTTAAATTAGTTACAAAGTCCAAAGATTTGCAGAACTCAAAAACAGGCTTATAGTCTCTTTCTTCAGTCTGTGGACGATGGATGGTGATTGCCTCTCCTTCTCTTTGTCTTTGGTCAGCAGCCACAGATGGTAGACAGACCTCAGCCACTGGATTGCTATAAAGTGAAGGGCGAGTCCTTCCTATTTTGAGTCCAGGGCTGTCAAGGCAGCCAAAGTCCCACATCCTTCACCCAGGCATTCCGATATGCCCAGTATGGATGGATGGACTCTGGCAGGATTTATATATTAAAAGAAGGTGGCAGGCCGGAGCTGACTGCCCCGCAAAACTCAGCCATATGTCCCTGGCAATCACTGAGGCAAACAGAGTGGTTTCCCCCCTTTTATAACCTTTACAATTGGAGGGAAATCCAATCAGAGACACTGATTGGATGGAGCCTCTGGGGTGACTTTTGGAGGAAATATTCTAAGGAGCTGAGTGGATGGAGTCTCTGGGGTGACTTTTGGAGGGAAAATCCTAGGTGGTGATTGGGGAAGGCTATGAGGTGATTTCTGGAAGGAAAACTAAGAGGATGGGCCCCTCCCACCCAGGAAAAAAAACAACCTCAGCCAAAAAGCTACAAAGAGGCCTTGAAACAAAATGGGGGGCTGTTAACCTAGCAAAAGCACATAAAAGTAAGCATACAGTTTCAATATGAACAGGCCAAGCTTTGCGCAGGCCGCAACACACTCTCATCAGTAATTGACATTTTTTTGGGAACTTGTCTTTCTCTTCCAACCATGGGAAGATGTCTAAGAATCCAGCACTCATTGTCTTCCTATCCAGGACCCAGTATCTACATAATCCCATCATTCATCTTTTTGGACTCTCATTGCCTTCAGCATTCTATTGCCACAAACCTAAGGTAGACACACCCCCTGGAGACCTTTTTGCCTTTGAGATCCCCTCCATTAGGCTCATTGGGAAACTCAGGGTTCCTCCACCCAGATGGGAGAGGATCTCCTGCTACATCACCACCTCCTTCTGACCAATCAGAGGCTTGGGAAACCCTGGCTGGTTTTCTGGTGCTGGCCAATCAGGGAGATGGGAGGGAATTTTGAACCATAGTTAATGCATGAAAACTCTTATCTATGAAGATGCCTGTGTCAGGAACTCCAATTCAACCAGAAAAGACACGCCAAAAGTCCTTTGTCTTCCAGTGGTGATTTATTGAAGTACAGCAAACTTGTAAAGCTAAGACACCCGAACCCTTCCACCACAATCCTTAAATACCAACCCCTCCCTATGTAACATCCTGTAAAGATTGCATCAGCCACCCTGACTCAGCCTACCCAGTAGTCCTCTTGGATATTACTTCATATCCTCCTGGTAACTAGAGCAAAGTTCACAACCCCATTGTGATCCTTAGCAGAGAAGTGGAGCAAAGTTCATGGCTGCAGTTCTCTCCTTCTGACTCAGCTGAACCTCATCCCACTCATGGCAGAGTGGAATCTACTCTGGCCCAAGGCATAGAGATTCCATTCCTGACATTATGCCTCCTTCGTCCTCCCCCTGGGAAACAAAACACTGGTCAAGATCGTGGTACGAGGGGATTCACATACCGTTTCAATAAGTTACAGTGGAATACAGGATGAATCTTTCCCATAACCTTTGGTAAAGCCAACCGATAAGAAACCTCATTCACACGTTCATTCACCCGAAATGGTCCTATAAACTTTGGGCCCAGCTTACGAGAGGGTAATCCCAGCTTTAAATTTTGGGTGGACAACCATACTAGATCACCCACCTTATACGCTTCCCTTGTCGCTTCCTATCCCCAAAACGCTTATATGTACTTTGAGCCTTCCGTAAAGATTCCGTCACTCTTATCCACTCCTCCTGAGCCCTGTTCCTCCATTCTCCTGAATCTTCTACGAAAGCACCTAGTCCAACCGGCAACGGGACTACCTCCTGCCCATACACCACGGAGAAGGGAGTTTTCCCCCGTGGAGGAATGCACAGAGCCAGTATACGCTACCTCCGCATATGGCAACAGATCCGCCCAGTCTCTCTGCTGCTCATTCACAAAGATCCGCAAGTAGCTAGCTAATGATTTTGCGTTCTCTCAACACCTCCGTTACAACATGGATGATAAGAGGTGGTC
>JARBWK010000004.1:97000796-97039120 GCA_030556195.1 Anolis apletophallus
TTCTCTTTCCAACGGATCACGGAAACGAGTTTTCACCGCTCGAAGGAATTCTCGTAGATCACCCAAACACGGATCTCGCCGGTCGTGACACTGACGTACCAATCCGCCGCTCTTCCCTTCAACACTGCACCGACAGCTCGCACCCTGCTGCCTTCACTGGGGTACAGGTGGCCGTAGTCCTCCATATGGTCCCCCACAGCCGCCACAAAGAAGGCCACCTTGCAAGCCTCGCCATCAAATTCCACCCGAAGTGGTTCCTTCTGGGTCGCTCTCTCTCACCATACCAGGGTCTTCTTTCTCCACCAGCTGGGGCCGAGACAGGGCATGGCCACTTCCACCATCCCTCCTCAGCAACTGAATACCTCGGCCAGCCCTGCAGCCTTGGGCTGGGACCTGGAATCCCCTCACTCGCTTTTAGGCCAGGTTCCTCCAACCCTTCCTTCGGGCCTCTAGTCAGGGCATCCACCCCCCACACTCCTGCCAGAGATCTAGGGGCGGGTTTCAACCCTCTCCTCATCCATCCAGGAATAGCGGGTAAAATCACCTCCGCCGACCGGGCCCCACATGGAGTCTTGGCTAGGTTCTTTGCCAACTGCTGTGACACCCTCCGGAGCGTCTTCTCCATAGCCTCCATTCGAGCCTTCAACACTGCCACCTCCGTGGGAGAGCATGGCTCCGTGGTCTCACTCCCATACGCGCATCTTTAGACTTACTGCGCCCCGCCGCAGCCGAGAGCCCCGCTCCACCGACACACTGGGATGGGAACATCCAACTTCCATCTCCAGCACCAAAACGGAGAGTATCTCTTTCCGAACGGAGCGCCCCACGCCATCGCTGTTGGGTCTCCAATCCGGTCAGGGAGGCCAACCTCATCCATGGTATTCCACTCCCGTCCTGAGCCTGCTGGGCTGCATCCATAGTGAAATCCCAGCTCTCCAGGTATTCCTCTGCTTCATGCAAAAACCTCTCCATCGCCTGGGAAAAGTTTCAGGGTCTTAGCTTCTGTCAGGAACTCCAATTCAACCAGAAAAGACACGCCAAAAGTCCTTTGTCTTCCAGTGGTGATTTATTGAAGTACAGCAAACTTGTAAAGCTAAGACACCCGAACCCTTCCACCACAATCCTTAAATACCAACCCCCTCCCTATGTAACATCCTGTAAAGATTGCATCAGCCACCCTGACTCAGCCTACCCAGTAGTCCTCTTGGATATTACTTCATATCCTCCTGGTAACTAGAGCAAAGTTCACAACCCCATTGTGATCCTTAGCAGAGAAGTGGAGCAAAGTTCATGGCTGCAGTTCTCTCCTTCTGACTCAGCTGAACCTCATCCCACTCATGGCAGAGTGGAATCTACTCTGGCCCAAGGCATAGAGATTCCATTCCTGACAGCCTGCTTTTTCCTTGTGCTTTGCATTTGTACTTTTGAGCACTTGCTGCTGTACGAGTGTCTCTTCTGCGCAGATTAAACAAAAGCTTCTGTCATTTGCCTTCAACCTGGTAATATTACTGATTCTTGACTCGAAGTATTTGTAATTAGCAAAGCTTGCCAGGCATCCCTCAGTATCTGCAGGTCCTTGAATAACCTATAATTTCTGGCATCACCTGTTCTAGGTTTTCAGTTACTCTCTCTCTCTCTCTCTCTCTCTCTCTCTCTCTCTCTCTCTCGGCATTACTTCACGAATGAAGATTCTTAGGAAGGACTCATCCCATGCTTTTACAAGTGTGTTGATGACTAAAAAGGCCAATCTGAGATAGGCAAGTTCGGTTGCAGAAAGCACTGCAGAAAGTCTCCTTGGGTGATGTTGTTTCCAAGTTGCAGTTCTTTCTGCGTTGTCATTTCTCTTCGAGACCCATTTGGCGTGTCTTCTCAAAAGAGGTCGCAGCATTGTGGATAGTGCGTCTCTATGCCTCCCGATGTGAGGCCAGGGTGGACCATTGTTGGTGATCAATCTGGCCGAGCCTGAGATGTTGTTTCAGGGAATCCTTATCCTTCGAGCCTATGCAATGGATTTTTCTGGTGGAGCGCAGCGTGCACAGAACTGGCCTCACCCTTTAAACCAAAGGTTTGTCTGCCGGGGCCTAGAAAGCTTGGATGGTGGCAGCGAGGTCCTCAGGTCATAGGTTTGATTAGAGTTTCAGTTACAGTGTTGGGAACAAGGGAGGGATCTTTGTTGTCACTCCTAATTTGGTTTCACATGCTAGGGAAGGTGTTCAGAAGATATTTAAGAGTGTGTGATCTTTGGGGAATGGCAAGCTTGTAATCCTCCAGCTTCCATGTACATCTTGTTTGGATCATCACAGAGTTAGGCAGGGGAAGGCAAAGGGGAAGGTTGCATCCCCACCCTGCCTACATTCCTTTATCTTTTGGCCTGCTTCTTAAACCAGTACATTTTCTTGTTGTCTTCTTGCTGTTCTTGGACTGCTGACAGGTCAGGAATCTTTCAAATCACAGTTGACATTGCTGATGCAGTGATAAGTGCTGTCTATTACAATAAGTGAGACTATTTGTCCAACTGAAGTATAAATAGCTATTAAGGTTCATTTGCCAGGAGAGAACATGCCCAGCCATGAAAGCAGAAGCCGTGTGAGCTGTTTAGTCCTTTGGAGACAGTTCTTTGCGCATTCCTCTCATTCTGTCTCTAGAGTTAAGATAAGTTGTATTTCCCTTCCCCAGTATCCCCTCCCATACAAGAATGTGCTTCAATATTCACCAAATGAAATGACACTCCATACCAATAAAGGGTGCATCTATGTTACACAATTAATGCAGTTTGACACCACTTTAAATACCACGGCTTAATGCTGTGGAATTTTGTTGTAGTTTGACAGGGCACCAATACTTGTTGGCAGGGAAAGCTAAATGTATTGTAAAACCAAAATTACTGTGGTCCCATAAATTTGAGCCATGGGAGTTAAAGTAGTGTGAAAGTGCATTAATTCTGCTGTGTGGTTGCACCTAAATTGAATTGTAGTACACCAACGCTTATCTCAGAAAGAAGTGTTAGTCTTGAAGATTCTTGGTATATATGTGTGTGTGTGTGTGTGTGTGTGAGAGAGAGAGAGCATCCCAAACAAGCATCCCAAACAGCACAAGTAACATTTACCACCAGAAAAGCAGTTCAAAGATTTCTTGTAAATGAGCAAGTTGCAAATATATGGAGTCATTTTTTTCTCAACATAATAATAACTACAAATGAAGTTCAGTTTCACTAACCCAAGTTCTCTGGGACTATGAGTATATCTGATATTGGTAAATTTATGGTGTTTTCTGTTTCTTACCAAAAGGATTTACATGTATGTTATTGTCAATGAGAGCTACTATCTAGTGGGAATATGACAAACTTTAACAGAGGATTTATTTCTTTCCCATTTCTATTTATTGATAAGGGCTCCCTGGTGGTGTAGCCGATTAAACTGCTGAGCTCCTGAACTTGCTGATCAAAAGATTAGTGGTTTGAATCGAGGGAGTGGGGTGAGCTCCTACTATTAGCCCCATTTTCTGCCAACCTAGCAGTTTGAAAACATGCAAATGTGAGTAGATCAATAGGTGCTGCTTCTGCTGGAAGGTAATAGTGCTCCATGCAGTCATGCTGGCCACATGACTTGGAGGTGTCTTTGGACAACACTGGTTCTTTGGCTTAGAAATGGAGATGAGCACCACCTCCCAGAATCAGACATGACTAGACTGAATGTCAGGGGAAACCTTTACCATTATTGATTTATTGATAGTGACAAATCAATCAATACCACTGTGGGGATTCAAGAATAATAGAACCATGGAGTTGGAAGAGACAACAAAGTCCATCTCATCCAACTTCCTACTATGCAGGAATATAGAGCCATAGTACTCCTAACAGATGGCCTTCCAGCCTCTACCTAAAAAACACCAGTGAAGGAGACACCACCACATTTCGAGGCTACATATTCCATTATCAAACAGTAATTGCCATCAGTATGTTCTTCTAATTTATAAGTGGAACCTCTTTCCCTATAGTTTTGATGCATTGTTCCATGCTATCAGCAGAAAACAAATTTGCCCCATATGACATCCTTTCAAATATTTAAACATGGCTATATTGTCCCTTCTCAACCTTTTCTTTTCCAGGTTAAACATACCTGACTTCCTAAGCTGCTCCTCATAGGGCAGGGGTGGGCAGCCTACGGCCCGTGGGCCGGATGTGGCCCGGCAGCCGATTCTGTCCGGCCCAGGGAGAAGGGCGTTGGGGACAAGGCCAAGAGGAAGGGGTGCTGCTGCCGCCATCCCATCACAGGCTCTGTGGGGCCTGTGTCGGCAGATAGGTCGGAGGAGCGGCGGCTTTGGAGTGCCTGCCATCCCTGGACTTGATCATCTTCCGGGTCGCCAGGGCGATCAGCCGCCTCAAATCGCCGACTGCTCCCCCTGCAGGCCCGGATTGCCTCCAGGGATGGCAGACACTCCATACCAGGGTGATCAGCTGGGGAACGGCTGAGGACGAGAGCGGGCAGAGGCCTGCAGCCTCTGATCACCTGCTGCTCTGCTCTCCTGTGCTGTGGTGGCTGGGTCCGCTTTGCCATCCTCTGGGCTGGTGCCATTGGGACATTCCATCTTGGGATCCTTCCTCTCTTGAGGATGTCAGCCTTCATCTTGGTTCGCACCTTGTCTTCTTTAATTTAATTTAATTTTAGTGGTTATTATTATTTTATAATATTTTATAATAATAATATAATAAATAATATAATATAATAATGTTATATTATATTATAATTTCAATATATTATAATGTCTATATATATACTATAATATAATAATTATGATTTTAATACTAATAATATATGAATATTTCTTGATATATTAATATGTTAATATTAATGATGTGTAATATATAGTAAATAAATAAATAATGTAGATTAGAATGTAGTTCAGCCTTTAGGTGCGGCCCTCCATAATATTTTTTGTCTCTCGTGTGGCCCCTTGGAAAAAATAATTGCCCACCCCTGTCATAGGGCATAGTTTCCACAGTGTTGACCATTTTGATCACTCTTCTTTATACATATTGCAGCTTGTCAATATCTCTATTGAATTATAGTGCCTAAAACTAGATATACTATTCCAGGTGAAGTCTGACCAAAGCCAAATAAAGTGGTATGATGATGTCCCTCTATCTAGATACTATATTCCTATTGATGCAGCCTAGAATTACACTGGTTTATAAAGCTGCTGCATCACACTGTTGACTCATTGTGATCCACCAAGACTCATAGCTTTTTTTTTAATATTTTCATGTTATGTCTTTTCCTGACCATCTCAGCCTATAATTTTCAGTGGTAACACTATATAACATTATTTTTGTTCCTGGGTTATAAATGTCATTTCCCAATGGTTTCTATTATAAAAACATGGAAAAAGTTTATTGTTTGTTTTTGCAGGATATCCTGTAGCACATTTTGCTATAGTTTTTCAATGAATATCTCATCAAGTCTCAGCATAGTTTGTGGCAGCCACAATAATGAAGTTTCTGAAGTATAATAACTACTTTCAAAGTACTGCATAATTAAACAGGAAGCAACACTGTCAAACGTGGAGCAAAGAAAGTTTCAAATTTTGTTGCACAGTGCAATCAATGAAGTATTGAATCAAGGAAGTTACATATAAGCAAAAATTAGGATTCACGTGTCAAATAAATACAGCACTTCATTTTAAGTACCAATTAGTCTGTACTCAAGTCTGGAAACTTGTTTCATTTGCAGGCATACATAAATAGTTTCCAGCGGGGAGGCAACAGATTTTAACAAAGTGTTTATGACAGTACGATCCATAAAGTCTATTATCTGGAAAGGTGGCATTTAGGAGGTGCTTAGACTGAAAATCTAAATATGCTTACTGATGAGCAAGCTCCATTTGGTTTGTTTGTAAGGAATGCTTAGCTTTGGGCATGGCATGCTGCTCTAGACACACCAAGGCTTATTCTTGTGGTATTTAGAGTTGAATCCTTCAAATGTCATTGGTTTGGTTGTGGGTATCCTCATTTAAAGTACCTTGTGACCCAGCATTCCTTATGAATAAATAAATAATATTGTTGTTTCTCTAATGTGCTCTGTGGTATTTATATAAAAAAGCAATATTTGTGATAGCTGCCCTTAGGGCTAGTAATCGAGTCCCAGTCTTATAAAACCAGAAAACTGTAAAAGCTAGCATAGTGTAGTAGGCAAGGCAATAAAGATCTTGTCATTCTGTAGGTTTGTTGTTGTCTTTAAGGTGTTTTTTGACTTATGGTGATAAGCCCAATGTATTTTCTTGACATGATTTATTCAGAGTGGATTTGTCACTGACTTTTTCTCATGCTGAGAAAGTATGATATACCCAAGATCACCCAGTGGGTTTCCAGGGGTTAGTGGGGATGTCAACTTCCTAAAGTTCTAATTCAGTGCTCAAATCGCTATACCACATGGGCTCTACATTTTTAATTACTTACTTAGCCCTATTCTTGATCTGCATGTTTTTCCACAGTGTTTCCAGACAGAAGACTGTCCTGGTCAAGGTTGGCTTGACCTCTTGGGACGCTTCCCCTTTCACCCTTCCTTTGTGCCTCTTCAAATTCTACTGGTCACAGCTGATGTCCAGTTAGAGTGCTCAAGGGTCAGGGCTTCCCATTTCTCAATGTCTGTGCCACAGTTTTTAAGGTTGGCTTTAAGTCCATCTTTAAATCTCTTTTCCTGTCCACTAACATTTCTGTTTCTGTTCTTGAGTTGGGAATATAGTAACTGCTTTGCGGGAGACATTGATCAAGCATTCGGACAATGTGGCCAGTCCAGCAGAGTTGTTGGTGTCGGAACATCACTTCAACGCTGGTGGTCTTTGCTTCTTCCAGCATTCTGACAGTTGTCCACCTGTCTTCCCAAGAGATTTGCAGGATTTTTCACAGCCAAACCAATGACATCTGGAGGACTATTAGCAACACTCTAAATAGCACAGGAGTAAGTCTTGATGCGCAGGAGGAGTAAAGCCTGTTATATCAGTCCACTGATTGAGAGCAGGGAAAGAAAAACCCTTTGAGGATACTATTATTAGAATAGGAGGGCTTGACAAGTGGGCAGCAACACGTTTTTTGGTGTAAATCTCAAATTGTCCAATTACTCCTTCAGACTGTTGCAAGTTTGAGTTTGTTTCTTTGCTTGAGAAGGGCAGCATACAGAAAGGGATCTACCTTCAGCACATAAAGGACCTCATAATATGTGGATTGGTGTCAAAGGCCCCATTTACACTGTCATATAATTCAGTTTCTGAATTAATATTATCTTCTTTAAACTGGATTATATGGCAGTAGACTCATATAATGAGCACTATCCCTTTCAGACTGGTAGAGTAGGAAGGTATGCTGTGGCTCCATATGTATATTCCTTTACAAAGCTTGGCTAAAGGGTTTTGAAAGTCACAGGAAAAAAAATAACCTTTCGTTGCTCTTTTCCTTCTGCCTACAGTCCTGTGTAGATTGTTCCTTAGATTAAGGAGAGTCTGCTCAACTCTAATACTTTTTAGAGTTTGCTCAGTTGTAAAACTGTCTCTGAAGCTGATTTTGGTCACAGAATTGTTGTGAAGACAGAATGAGTCTGCTGTGGGGTAAAGCGGAGCTCAAATGCTGAGGTTTTTGGGGAGGCAGTGACTTAATGCAAAGGGTTTGGCAAGAAGATGAAGTTTCAGTTTTGTACACAGAAATCCGTACATAAGACTTCAGCATTAATCAGCTCTAAAGCAATAACACATTACTTGAGAAATGGTAACTATTGCATATCTCTGGCCCCCACTTGCCAAATGTAACAAGAAACCAATGCACATTAAGACATTTAGGATCCAAAAAAACCAAAGGGCCACATTAATAGACAGAATGCAGATGTCTTAAACTTTTATGAGGCCCTGGTTTTAATAGCAGCTGTCTTTTCCACATGGTATTAGTTGTGACCATCTGTAGATTAAGATGAACTGCCAGTTTCTCTCCAAAGTTGGCGAGGCCAAACAAGACTGCCACATGCTTTTGGGTGCTCTTTTCATTGTAGGCAGGCCCAGCTTCTCTTTACTTAACATTCAACCCCTTTGATGAATGGAATCAATTTTCAGTGAGGGCTCTCCCCCAAGTACAAAACAGCACAAGTTGTGTGGATTACACATTTAATAGATAGCAGTAGAGTTGCTTCGTGGGAAATAACTCAGTTTATATGTTTTAGGAGGGCAGAGCCATTTGGCAGGACACTGTATAGCATTGGTACATGATTCAAATCAATTGCAGATGACTTAGCTGCACAGAGAGGAAGAACACACTGCTGTTATCAATATATCAGGAGTGGAAGTAGATATATAGAACATAATTTTCTATAAGATCAAGGCATGATTTCAGTAGATCATCAAGGATTTCTGACTCTCAGTGATATAATGCTAACAACAACAGTAATAGTTCTCATCCACCCCCTCTGAGAAAGAAAACTGAAATTATTAAAACTCGAGGGTGAGATCTAGAGACTTGATATTTTTGTAAGCACTGACACTAATTCTTGAGCTGCTTCAATTCTAAGTGCATAACACTTCCAAGATATACTATACCATTATGCCACATTGTTATATGGTTGTGTGTGTGTGTGTGTGTGTGTGTGTGTGTGAGAGAGAGAGAGAGAGAGAGAGAGAGAGAGAGAGAGAGAGAGAGAGAGAGAGAGAGAGAGTCAGGAGAGTCTTGAGAAACTGTGAGTCACTTGTGGTGTGAGAGAATTTGCTGTCTGCAAGGACGATGCCCAGGGGACGTCTGGATTTTTAAAATGTTTTACCATCCTATGACCCGAGGATCTCGCTGCCACCATCCACGCTTGCTAGACCTGGCAGATGAACCTTTGGTTTTAAAGGGTGAGGCCAGTTCTGTGCATGCTGCGCTCCACCAGAAAAATCCATTGCACAGGCTCGAAGGACACATCTAACCTCAGAATCATAGGCGCGCTTGTAGAAAGCGTGGGATGAGTCCTTCCTGAACCTTCTCACCGTTCGTAAGAAAAGCCAAGAAGGAGAAGACCATCCTTGTGGAGGCTTTTCTCATGTCCCCACATGGGGAGCTAGAGCTGACAGAGGGAACTCATCCACACTCCTCCTCATATTCGAATCTCCGATCTGTTGGTCTTCAGTCCTGCCAGCACAAAGGTTGAACCCCTTTGCGCAACTGGGGACGCCTATTGTTCTATGTGAAATATGTTCAATCTAGGTTTGTGAAGGTATCAAATTGCTGATGCTCTCTATTCCATCTGAATATTAAGAAGAACTTTCTGACTGTACAAGGTGTTCATCAGTGGAACTCTGCCTCAGGGTGTGGTGGAGGCTCCTTCTTTGAGGCTTTTAAGCAGAGGCTGGTTGGCCATCTGTCAGGGTGCTTTGATTGTGCTTTTCCTGCATGGCAGGAGGCAGAACTGGATGGACCTTGTGGTCTCTTCCAATTATATGGTTCTATGATTCTAGGTACATCAAGAACTGTAACGGGTGAACTTGGTCGAAGGCCATAACATCAATACCAGTACAAAACAGGGTGCTAGAAAGAAGCAATCATAGCATGTGGTTGGATTAACATTTGATTGCCTTTTTTGAAACCATGGGAAAAGTTGACTAGCAAATGGAATAAAAATTATTTATCGAGACAGACTATTTAATTTTTTCTTTAAAAACCACAGTCTGCCATATTCCCATGCATAAAGATTGTGGGATAAGAGAAATGAGAGAGGGAAGCTTATGAGGCGCTTTCATTAGTTAAATAGAGATGCATCTTTCTCTGCTATAGGATTCAGATGCTTCTCAAGGTGTGAATGCCAACTCTTCTTTGCCCTCCAACCCCCTGAACAAAAGAGACGAGACACAAAGTATTGGGTTCAAATTGAGCAACTTTTATTTAAAGTTACCTATTTAATTTCCTTAAGTCTAACTCAGAAGGTGTCAGGAATCAAGGTGTATTCTAGCCGGGGTATCATGCCCCCTCGGCTAACGATATCAATTTTGGGCGAAACACCTGGATTCCTGATTATCCAACCAGGGCAACCCCTTTTAGGAAATGAATGAGAGGTCTGTACTCGAGATCTTGAGATCAGCCTCTTTCATTCCAGGGCCATTACACTTCGTTAACCCCTCAACTTGAACTTTGAGGTGAATGTTAACTTAATGGCCCTCACCCCTGAAGGAGGTGCCTTAGGTGCACACCGACAATGGGCTTTCCCTAGCTATTTTCCGCTAAGCCTATTTAAAACATACCGCTCCCCTTACTAGCCCCTACACCGTAAAGGGGTAGGCAAAAAAACTCCCCTCTTTACTGTTAATGGGCGGGAGTGGTGGGTCGACCGTCTCCTCCGGCTGCAGAGCTCCAACTGAGCTCTTCAGAGGGCTGGCCTTCCTAAAGGGAGGCCACGCCCCCTGCCTCCCAGGAGGTTCTTAGAACCTCCTCTTTCTCCGTGGGAGGGCAAACCCTCTCCCTCTTTAGCCTTGGCTAAGAGGGAAATACACTTGCCCTCCAACCCCTGAACAAAAGAGACGAGACACAAAGTATTGGGTTCAAATTGAGCAACTTTTATTTAAAGTTACCTATTTAATTTCCTTAAGTCTAACTCAGAAGGTGTCAGGAATCAAGGTGTATTCTAGCCGGGTATCATGCCCCCGGCTAACGATATCAATTTCGGCGAAACACCTGGATTACCTGATTATCCAACCAGGGCAACCCCTTTTAGGGAAATGAATGAGAGGTCTGTACTGAGATCTTGAGATCAGCCTCTTTCATTCCAGGGCCATTACACTTTGTTAACCCTCAACTTGAACTTTGAGGTGAATGTTAACTTAATGGCCCTCACCCTGAAGGAGGTGCCTTAGGTGCACACCGACAATGGGCTTTCCTAGCTATTCTCCGCTAAGCCTATTTAAAACATACCGCTCCCCTTACTAGCCCCTACACCGCAAAGGGGTAGGGCAAAAACTCCCTCCACAGTTAAGGTGGCAGGGGAGAAAATTCTCACCCGATCCTCTTAGTTAAAGAGCGATCAAAAATTCTTTACTGCTAAAGGGCGGGAGTGGTGGGTCGACCGTCTCCTCCGGCTGCAGAGCTCCAACTGAGCTCTTCAGGGGGCTGGCCTTCCTAAAGGGAGGCCACGCCCCCTGCCTCCCAGAGGTTCTAAGAACCTCCTCTTTCTCCGTGAGGGGCAAAAAACTCCTCTCCCTTAGCCTTTGGCCAAGAGGGAAATACACTTGCCCTCCAACCCCTGAACAAAAGAGACGAGACACAAAAGTATTGGGTTCAAATTGAGCAACTTTATTTAAAGTTACCTATTTAATTTCCTTAAGTCTAACTCAGAAGGTGTCAGGAATCAAGGTGTATTCTAGCCGGGTATCATGCCCCTCGGCTAACGATATCAATTTCGGGCGAAACACCTGGATTCCCTGATTATCCAACCAGGGCAACCCCTTTTAGGGGAAATGAATGAGAGGTCTGTACTCGAGATCTTGAGATCAGCCTCTTTCATTCCAGGGCCATTACACTTCAAACCCCTCAACTTGAACTTTGAGGTGAATGTTAACTTAATGGCCCTCACCCCTGAAGGAGGTGCCTTAGGTGCACACCGACAATGGGCTTTCCCTAGCTATTTTTCGCCACCGATGGGGACAGGTGTCCACCTAGTCCCCATCCCCACCGAGAGTCCTAACACCCCCTATCCTGTTAGACGAACGGAACGCTGCCCAATTCGATATTACAATCCAACCGCTCAGCAAACAAAGCATTGTCACGAGCCCTGGATAAAGGAGGTAGTGTGCTACCCCGTACTGTTGAGCGCATGGCCCCTTCCTTGTTCCCACTTTATGAGGACTCACATCTCCACACACCGAACCACCAACAAGATGGCATATTGGTGGACCGGACGATGTGTATGCAGGGCCATGCCAGCCACCCAGTACGAGTTTGCTCGGGCCTGTAAGACGCTTTGCCCGTCCGCAAGCCAAAGCCGTTCCCTGATGTGGAACTCCGCCAGTCTCAGCTAAGAGTCTCAAACCAACAGGGGTAAGGACCATGCTAGTTTGCTGCAGACCACGTATACCACTCCATTCCAAAAGGCAATGGAGTCCAGGCCCAAATGTTGGCCAAAATGAAATGTAGGACCCCTTAACGGCTGGTCACTACCTTCAGACAGGCCCGACTCATCCACATGGCCCTTTTTAAGCCATCCTCACGCTTTCCCTTCGACTGGGCTGTGGGTCGATGGCCGACCACGGCTTGTGACCTCGGGCACTGCCTGCCAATTTCTGAACTGGGTAGCCCCAATAGGGACCAGAGTCAGCACTGGCGAACGGGACTCCCTTGAGCTCCCATTCCGCCAAGTGGACATTACATAAAACAGTGAAGGTGGTACCTGAGTGTCAGCCACATAGGACTAACCCCCCACTATCTAGTAGCTAACTATATGAGCCTCCATTGTATGCATTGGACGCAACTGCCAATGGCTGAAATAAATTTGTCCAACTTTCCAGCCTATATAAGGCTGAAATGGTGTGTTCAAAATACTATTCCTCTTATATTTTAAAGAAAACTCACTTCCCAACTCCACAGCCATTTTTAAGGCTGAGAGGGTGTAACTCTAACACTTAATCTTCTTCTGCTTAAAGAAAACACACTTTCAAACTCTCCAGCCATAAGAGGCTGAGATGGTGTAACTCTAATAACTGAATCTTCTGTTTAAAAGAAAATGCGCTTTCAAAATCCCTAGCCGTTTATAAATCTGTGCGGGTGTAACTTAAACTATTAACCTCCTTCTAGAAAAACCGCGCTTTTAAGCTCTCCAGCCCAGTAAGGCTAAGAGGGTGTAATTCCAATAATTAAACTCCTTCTGCTTTAATGGAAACACGGTTTTCCAAACTCCCGGCCTTATATAAGGCTGGGAGGATGTCCCTAATGCTGAAAGGGTAAACTCACTGACTCCTCTAATAATGTAACAAACAGGTGCATTCCACTCTCTGGCCGCTTATAAGGCCGACAGGATGCAACCCAACAGCCCCCTTCACTGTTCAAAGAAACCGTGCCATTCAACTCTCCAGCCGGGTCAGGCTGAGAAGGGGTAACTCAACGACTAATCTTCTTTTGTTTTAAAAAGAAACCAATTGCAAACTCTCCAGCCAGGTTAAGGCTGAGATGTTATACCAAACGAGTGATCTCGTGTTTTTAAAAGAAAACGCTTTTCAAGTTTTCTGCCGGTTACAGGGCAGAGATGTGTAAATCAACTGACCAGCCATTTTTTTTGCTTTCAGAAAAATTCCCTTTTATTTATATATTTATTTTATCTCCCCAGCCGTTTCTTAAGGCTGAGGGGGCATAATTCTAAAGATTAATCTTTTATGTCTTAAGAAAAACGAAGCTTTCCAAACTCTGCAGCCGTTTTAAGGCTGAGAGGGTATAACTCAAACTAACAACGCCTTATCTTTTAAAGAAAGCATGCTTTACGAATTCCCTAGCCCTATAAGGCAAAGAAAGTGAGCCTCCAATACTAATCGTCTTATAATTTAATAAAACGCCCTTTTCAAACTCTCCAGCCCTTTATACGGCTGAGATGGTATGACCGAACAACTAATCTACCGTATGCTTTAAAGAAAAAAGCGCTAGTCACCTCTTGCGGCTTCCAATCAACTTATGCTTAAAGCAACACGCCTTTCAAAATCCCAAGCCCTTTATCAAGCTGAGGGGGTCTACAGAAAAGGTGCTTTTAAAATTCCCCAAGCCTTTTAACACTGATAGGGTGAATTCAACACCCAATCTTTCTATGTTTCAATAAAAATGCGCTTCATAAAATTCCCCCGCCTTTAATAAGGTCAAAAAAGGGGGGTGTAATTAAAACGACCAATCTTCCTGTATACTAAAAGGAATGCCCCTTTTTCCATACTCTCCAGCCGTATTAAGGGCTGAGAGGGCGTGACTCAATGACTATTACTCTTGTATTTTTAAGAAAACGCTTTCAAACTCTCTAGCCATTTATAATGCTGACAGAGTGTACTTTCATAACCAGTCTTTAGTTTTAAAGAAAAGGCGCCTTCGAACCCGACAGCCATTTATAAGGCTGAGAGGGTGTGACTGCAATAACTAGTCATCTTTTATAAAAGAGGAAACACTCTCCATATTCTCCCACCAATTAAAAGGCTGAGAGAGTGTGCCTGGTAGGCCTAACGGTACGGTCTTTTATGAAAAGGTTAAGCGCGAACTCTAGCAATGAATAAGGGCTGAGAGAGCGTGTCTCCTTTGGAGACAACCGTACTCCAACCCGGAAAATTAAGAAATACGTTGGTTGAAACTCATAGCACAACAGCCAGAGCTGCCAAACATAGGTCAGCAGTAAGCTATACCAGAAATCGGGAGCCCTCCCTTTTGTCACAATTGAAAATTACCCAGGTAAAATAACAATTACATTGCTTGAAATTGTTAACTCACTGGTAAAGTTGACAACATAGGTCAACAGTAAGCCATACCAAGCGACGAAAGCTCGCACCGAAGTTGATATTCAAATTCAAGTTGAAATTCAAAATGACCCAGGTGACGGCCACATGCATTGCTTAAAATCAATAACCCAATCACCAATGGTCACAGACCAGTGTAGATCAATGGTCATCTACACCAATGGTCAGGGGCTCACTCAGGTGAAATGGTGAAAGAACAATCACCTGGCTTAAAATTAATAACTTCATTGCTAACGTTGACAAACGTGTATATAGTGAGCCATACCAATGGTCAGGAACTCACTCATCAAGTTGAATTTTTAAAATCCCCAGGTGAAACAGTAACTCAGTTACTGGTGTTGGCGGACATAGGTCAACAGTAAACCATGCAAAGGGTCGGGAGCTCACTCAATTCGGAATTTAAAATAACCCAGGTGAAAATTAAATACATTATTTGAAATTATCACTCGATTGCTAATGTTGACAATTAAAAGTCAACTGTAAGCCATACCGAGGGTCAGGAGCTCACCGCCAAGTTGAAATTTAAATTGACCCAGGTAATAAAGCAACCCAAATGCTAGTGTTGACGGGCATAGGTCAACAGAGCTATACCAAGGGTCGTGATCTCACTCAAATTGAAGTTTAAACGAGACCGGGGAAATACTACAAACATTGCTTGAAATTATAACTCAATTGCTGCTGATGACCAACTAGGTCAACAGTAAGCCGCACCAAGGGTCGAAAGGTCACTCTTCAATTGAAATTTAAAATGCCCCAGGTGCAAAGTAACTCAAATACTATTGTCAACGGACATAGGTCGACGTAGGCTATGCCAAAGGTCGGGGCACACTCAAGTTAAATTTAAAAATTAACCTGGAGCAATTAAATACATTAATTGAAATTGTAACTCTATTGCCAATATTGACAAATGTAAGTCACCGTGAGCCATACCAAGGGTCAGGAGCTCGCTCGCCAAGCTGGAATTTAAATGACCCAGGTGAAAAATAACTAAGTTGCTAGTGCCGACGGGCATAGGTCAACAGCAGCTATGCCAAGGTTCAGGAGCTTACACCTCGAGTTGAAGATTAAACTGCCCCAAGTGGAATGATAAATGCATTGTCTGCAATCAGCAATTTCTTTGCTAATGTTGTCAAACATAGGCCACCAGCCAGCTATCAAGAGTCAAAAACTTATTCCTCAAGCTGAGAATTAAGATGACCCGGGCGAATTGGTAAATGCACCGCTTCGCAATTATCACTCAAGTGCTAATGTTGTCAGCCATAAGTCAACCATAAGTTATATCAAGGGCCGAGAGCATGTTCCTCCAGTTGAAAATTAACTGACCCAAGTGAAAGGCTGAATGCAATGCTGAAATTATTAAGCCAGGTGCTAACGCTGTCTGCCATAGGTCAAAAGTAAGCTACCAAGTATTGGGAGCTCACTCCTCAAGTTTGGAAATTAAAAATGACCCGGTGACATAATAAAAATGCATTGCTTGAAAGTATTAAGTCAATTGCTAACGTTGCCTGCCACAGGTCAACAGTGAGCTATAACAAGTGTCAGGAGCTCACTCCCGAGTTGAAATTAACAATGACCCAGGTAAAATACTAAGTGCATTGCTTGAAATATCAGATGTATTGTTCTTATTAGTATAATTTCATCACGCCGACGCGTGCATGCGCCTGACTGACATAAGCGTGCACGATACAGGAACACCTATTGTAGCACAGCAGTTCTCGTTTGTGCCTGGAGGGCAGGGAATAGGTCCTGGGGTTCCATTAGCATTAGGGCCTGCAGCAGCAGATGCGGATTCAGAGGATGAGCTAGATGACTGGGGTGAAGCACAGGGCCCTTCGGATGGGCCTCGTTCTCGCCTGCAGAGAGTTTGGCATGGGATGAGATGATGTTTGGACCTAGCATAGATTCCGATCACCAGGTGGAGATGGGAAGCAGCGAAGGGAGTTATGAACACCCCGGGGGGAGGAATTCCCAAGAGCTTGAAAGTGAAAACATGGACGAAGCCGAGTGGGAAAGTGCTAGGGAGGAAAGTTCTCAGGAAGATAGCGACACAGCTGCTGAGAGGCAAGGTCGAACTTTCGATAGGAGACGGGACATTGAGTCTAACAGGAGGGCTCGGTCTAGGGTCCTAGACCGACCGAGGTCCGTGAGCAGAGATTGGAGACGAAGAAGCATAGAGCGTCGGGGGCCTCGGCCGAAGGATTAAGTATAGGATCCGTGGGAACGCATCCTCAGTTCTCCGGCCACGTCGCAACTGATTAGGCGTGAAACGGAGTAGGGATCACGAGCTGGATAGCTAGTGGTCATCAAGCCTTGCCTTTGTTCCAGTCCCAAAGCATTGGGAGCTTTGCCTTTGTTCCTGGCCACAGCCTTGTGGTGCTTGCCAAGTTTTTGGCCTATTTGCTACGTTCCTTTGGACATTGATGCTTCAAGCCTTTTGGATTGCTTTTCTATTCATATTGGACATTATCTTTGAACTGTATTTACTCAATAAAGTAGTTAGCCTTCAGTACGTCTCTGTGTGTGTGATTAAGGGGCCGGTAAGTCCGTGATCGTGACACCTATATGTGTATTCCATGCCGTCTGTATTTTAATCTCGTCGGCTATGATCATTATCATTCCCAATAATACTATATTCCCCTTTTTTCTTTTTCTTTTTTTCTTTTTCTTTTTAATATATTACCATTTTAATTGGCATAATGTACATATAGTAGGCATGAGAAAAATGAAACGGAAATTAAAAGGATTAGTTAGAAATTCGTATGTAATGGGACTTTTGTTGTTTTACGTATCGCTGTCGCGAACCAGGAAGTAGACTTTCTTTTTACGGCACTTCGCGCCATTTTTGTATCTGGGTCGTAAAGCATTCGTATGGTTTCTTTTGCCCTTAGTAAGCGTGTTTTGTCATTGGCTGATGGATACCAGGTGGACATACCCTCCCCTTCACTCCACCTTTCCTTTAGTCAATCAGAGGCAAAGAAACATGGATGGGGTGAGCGAGGGCCTCCTCCTCCTCTCTCGCCAATGACAGCCCTGCGAGAGGAGGAGAAAGGCCCCGCGCTCTCTCTGCCTCTCTCTAGCCTCGATCCATGCATCGAGGCTAGAGAGAGGCGAGGGGGTGAGCGAGGCCCCTTTCTCGCTAAAATATAAGTCGACCCAAACCTGGGTCGGCTTATTTGCTGGAAAAGCCTCAATCGGAGGAATTTTCTCCTGTTTCCCAGGCTGTCCCTCAGAAGCGGAGGGACAGCCTGGGAAACAGGAGGAAATTCCTCCGATTGAGGCCCCTTTCCAGCTAAAATATAAGCCGATTCAGGCTTGTCGGCTTATATTTTAGCTGGAAAAGGGCCCCGTCGCTCTGCTTCTCTCTAGCCTGGATCGAGTCTAGAGAGAAGCAGAGGGGGCCGCGAGGCCCCTTTCCAGCTAAAATATAAGCCGACCCAGGCTTGTCGGCATATTTTAGCTGGAAAGGCCCCGTGCGCCCCCTCTGCTTCTCTCTCTAGCCTGGATCGAGGCTAGAGAGAAGCAGAGGGGCACGCGAGGCCCCTTTCCAGCTAAAATATAAGCCAACCCAGGCTTGGCATCGGGGCCCCTTTCCAGCTAAAATATAGCCGACCCAAGCCTGGGTCGGCTTATATTTTAGCTGAAAGGGGCTCATTTTTGCGCTTCTTTCTGCTTCTCTCTAGCCTCGATCCAGGCTAGAGAGAAGCAGAGGGGCGATGGGCCTTTTTCCAGCTAAAATATAAGCCGACCCAAGCCTGGGTCGGCTTATATTTTAGCTGGAAAGGGGCCTCGCAGCCTCTCCTCCTCTCTCTAGCCTTGATCCATGGATCGAGGCTAGAGAGAGGCGAGGGGTGAGCGAGGCACCGGCGAGCGCGGGGGGGGGGAAGAGGGACGAAGAAGAGAAAAGAAGGGATGGGGAACCAAAGAGCAAAGGAAGGAATGAAAGAATAGGGTAGAGAAGGAAGAAAGGAGGGAAAAGGGGAAATAATAAGGGCGGGGGGAGAATCGTACTTCACTTTCACAATTGTCCTGAGAGCTAGTAGCTAGTAGCTACTACCTCTTATATTTATGTTATACATTACAGCTCCACTTAATTGCACTGCAGAGGTGAAGGGAATGTTCCCCTTGATTTTTAACTGTTTCCCTGCTTTTCCTACTTTAGAACCACTTTAGAATTTCGTTAGTACTTAAGTTACATTTTAGCACTTTTTTTGGAATTTTTTTGTAAGTCTTTGATATACTAATCAAAAAAAATCCCCCATTTGATTTTAGAATCCCGATTTTAGGATTCTAAACCAACCCTAACATATAGCAATAGATCAATTGGTTATCCTATTGCTACCAGTCTAATCTACATGTAAATATTTTTCAGTAATTCATTCAACATACAATGAAATATTTCATTAATTAACTTTCAAAAACCTGATATAATATATATAACCATTTCCCATTATACACATTTATTTATTTATTTATACATATATTTTATTGCATTATTATTAATTGAGACCTTTTCCATTAATCAACAATGTCAATTAATTAATTCTAATTTATTGTCCTATCCTTGTCCCCTTAGAGACCCCCTTACTCCTCCCTATATCACAAAATGGCTGCTCAGAACCAAGTCTGAGCCTGCCAAAATGGTCGCTATTCACCACTGCAGGGTAGCAGCCATGTGGCCAAGATGGCGGCCCCAGGCAATAGCAAGGGCCGCACTAGTGGCCATTAGGAGGGGCAATGCAGGCCGAGGTTAGCCTGGGACCTGCCAGCCACAGTATGAATTAGAAGTTATGCTTGGGGTCACCACAATACGAGGAACTGTACTAAGGCTGCACTTTATGGTCGAGCACCCACCTCGACCCAAGCAGGCCTCGAACTCATGACCTACTGGTCAGAGAGATCTTAGACAGCTGACCTTAGCCAGCTGCACCACATCCCTGGTGTAGCCAACAGGAGGGAGGGGACGTGGAATGCCAAGCCATCCAGCCTCACCTCACCTCCTCCGCAAGAACGCCTCCCGCCAGCAAGCCATGCGGGAGGCGAACAAGCCACGTGCGGCGCCCAAAAAGGCGATCCGTTTGGAGGCGGCAGCAGCCGCCAACTGAGCCCACTGCCGCCGAGGGCCTAATCAACGACCCCCAGTGACCAGCGGCAGCGGGAAAGCATGAGGGGGCGCTCCCCTTGCAGGGAGGCGAGCCGCCTCAGCAACAGGGCCCGGCGCCGCACCAAAAGACGGGCCCAAAACTGCCGCACGGGGCCGGACGCCGGCCTCTACCAGCGGCAGCTGCAACGGGGGGCGCCCCGCCCAATGCCGGCAGCGCCCCGGCGGGAGACCGCCCGCCCCAACGACAGCGCTCTGCGCCGTCGCCCGCGCCAGCAAGGCCCGGCGGCGGCGCGAGAAACAGTAGGCCCAAGGGGTGAAACGCGGCGGAGGAGGGCAGCGGGAGCTCGCCTCCGGCCTACCCTCGAGCCCGCCTGCGCACGTGCGTTCCCGGTGAACCTGGGGAGCACGGCGCAAGAGGGGGTGAGGTAGCGCAAAAGCCCGCTCCCCAGGCCCGAGCACCTGAGGAGGAGACCGACCGTCTCCTCCAGCTGCAGAGCTCCAACTGAGCTCTTCAGGGGCTGGCCTTCCTAAAGGGAGGCCACGCCCCTGCCTCCCAGAGGTTCTAAGAACCTCCTCTTTCTCCGTGGGAGGGGGCAAACTCCTCTCCCTCTTTAGCCTTTGGCTAAGAGGGAAATACACTTCTGATGTAATTTCCGAACTCTTAGCATTGTTTGGGACCTCATCAGACAGGCAGGGGGAAAGTGGGGGACAGTGGAGGGAACCATCTTACTCTGTTCCCTCCTGTTCAGGCCCATCTGCTGCCATCCCACATCCTTTCTGCATTCATGGCTGTCTTTCCCAGCATTTCTCCTCTTGTATAATTAGGAGCCGGGTAACACCCAACTTCTCCAAAGGCAGTCTGCCTCCATTTCTCCACACTATTGAAACGGAGCCCCATGGAGTCCTGCCAGAAGTTGCCTTGCATCCTGTGATGGACTCCATGGGACTCCATTTCAGCAGTGTGGAGAAATGGGGAGAATATGTAGAAAGGACTGCAACTGATAATGTCCTTGTTCCTTCCCCAAAATACTCTGTTGGCAAGGAATTCTCCTTTACAACTCTACATATAAAGGAATGGCTTGAGTAAACTGATAGACATTGACTGGTTCAATAGACCTACAATCAGAAGCTTTAGTATCCAGTTCAATGACTTTGACTGAACTATTGTACTCAGCAAGGTTAGCTTTGGATGACAACTCCCAGAATCCTCCAACTTGCATGAGTACTTATACTGACTGTGTGACAATGCAGTCCTCATAATGGAGTATATTGAGACAAGCAAATGTGGGAGGACCCCAGAGTATTGTCGAAGGCTTTCATGGCTGGAACAACTGGGTTGTTGTAGGTTTTTCGGGCTGTATGGCCATATTCTAGAAGCATTCTCTCCTGACGTTTCATCTACATCCATAGCAGGCATCCTCACAGGTTGTGTGGTCTGTTGGAAACTAGGAAAATTTGGGTTTATATATTTGTGGAAAGTCTCCAGAGTGTCTCTCCAACTGCTTATCTTGATGCAACCCACAACCATATTGCAGACATGATTTCCCAGTGCCCTGATGTGCAGCACCTCAGAAACTTTTTGGTTGAGATGCTACAGGACAGACAAGGCAGCTTTTTGGTGTTTGCAATGTCAAAAGTAGCCATGATGCCATTGCTCCATTATCAAAACAACATCTGACAATGCAGCATTTCAGCCATGTTTGTAAAATATCTGTCGTCAATGATAAGTACTTTTACTTCTGAGCTGCTGTGTGTTTGTCTTTTTTTCATCACCTTATTTTAGTTTTTTTCCTCAGAGTATCATATTGTCAAAAGTTGCCACAAAATAATCCTAAAACTACCACTGCTGTTGAGAACAGTTTGCTACTCTATTTTTGTTAGTTAGAAAAAAAGAGAGTTTATATAACAATTGACCACAAATATCTGTGCACTCCTACATTTCTAATGCTACCCATTACAATACCCTCCCCAAGTGGAATATATAATTCCAGAAAGTTCCTTGGGTCCAAACCACAGCATGTGTTCTAATTTATCCAACAACTGGAAACCATCATCAGGCAAATTGGCGCTCACACTTTTCCCTCCCGACTTTTTCATGAGTTAGTGAGAGGTGGAAAGCGAAGCCAACAAAACAGCTTTGGCTTAATGCTCTGTGGTATTTCATTGAATCGAAGGACAATATTTTGCTTTAGAAAAAATGGAAATGTGGTCTTGGGATTTACATACAGAAATTGAAGTGGGATTCAAATTACCATGCTATTTGCAGAGAACCAAATTCTGCACTCCCCCATCTCTTTCATAGACATATCTGATCTATACTGCACACTCTTCTTAATATGAAGAAAAGAGGGAGTGGGGGTGGGGAGAGAAGCAAGCTATATCTCTCTAGATCAGATATGGGCAAACTTTCTAACTTGGGGGCCACATGGTGGGCTGAAGTGGGGTGGGCCGGGAGAGAGGGAGGGGATTCTCTCCAAGCTTCATCCCTGCCCTTTCCTCTCCTTCCTTTCCTTGTTCGTAGGCAGAAACTGAAGGAAAAACAGAAAACGTTTGGATCCCAAAAGGGTTAGCCTTGGTCAGGATAAGATGGTGGATGGGAGAGAAAAAGTGTTTCTATTAGACCTCATATTGCCTACTCCTGATATAGAACCCTAGAATCCTAGAGTTGGAAGAGACCCCTAAAGGCCATCCAGTCTAACCCCCTGCCATGCAAGAAGGCACAATCAAAGCACTCCCGATAGACAACCTCTGCGGAAAAGCCTCCAGAGAAAGAGACTCTACTACACTCCGATGCAGCTTACACCACTTTCCAATAGCTCTTCCTCTCAGGAAGTTCTTCCTAATCTTTTCAGTCGAATCTTTCCCCCTGGCATATGAAATCATTGCTCCCTTGTGCCCTGATCTCTAGAGCAGCAGCAAGTCAGTTTTCCCCCTCCTCCTCAATGGGACACCTGTTTACATCTTGAAACATGGTTCTCATTTTCCTTCTCCACCTTCTCTTCTTCCAGCTAAATATCACCCAGGAGGAAAGGAGGAAGCAAAAAGAGAAGGAAGGAAAGAAGAAGGGGTGGAAGAGAAGGATGGAAGGAAGTATTGAAGGGAATGGAGGAGAGTGAGGAAAGAGAGAAGGAAAGATAAAGGGTAAAGAACACATGGAGGGGGGGGAGGAAGGACAAAAGGGTGGAAGGGATGGAAGGAGGGAGGGAGGAAAAAGGAAGGGAGGATAGAAAGGTGCGAGAGAGGAGGGCCTAAGAAAAGAGCCCAAGGGTTGCATCCAGCCCTCAGGTGTGGGTTTGCCCATATTTGCTCTAGATGGACATCTGCACTGTTGTCCATTTTATGGTTCATCCTAAAACATGTAGAATATTGCTTTGCCCTCCAAGAGTGGGTTATTGCTTCTTCTTCTGTAGAAAAACAATTTAGCACAAATGGTCTGGGTTTCCCAAAGTTGGGACTCTATAAATTTTCAATGATCATGGTTGGAGAAGTTTCTCATGGGGATACAGGAGAGCGAGCAGTCAGTTCACATGGTAGAAACTACTTTCTATTCAGTCATGTTAGTGCTCCGGAGAATCATTGCAAAGCAGCAGAGAAACCATATAGGTTGAAAAAACAATTGCTTTGTTAATTTGGCAGCTTGCAAGCCAATGTCTCAACAATTTGTAACTATCCATACGCACATCCTTTAACCAAAATACTGCGTGTCCCTGTGAAAGTGTATACGAGTTGTGCCCAG
Organism: Anolis apletophallus; assembly: GCA_030556195.1. Lineage (NCBI taxonomy): Eukaryota > Metazoa > Chordata > Lepidosauria > Squamata > Anolidae > Anolis > Anolis apletophallus. Next base: position 97,024,109 of record JARBWK010000004.1, read on the forward strand.
TTTTGTTTAATTTCTATTCATATTTTATAGATACCATGGCTTAGTGGGCTTCGACTCTTGTATTTTAGATGGTTGTCATGGTCACCATATCCACAGAATCTCAGCTCTTTTTTTGTGAGGGAGGCATATTTACTACACGAATTAAAGCTTGACTCACTATAGTGTCCAGTTGTGATACCATATAAAATGATCACACACACACAAATGCAAAGGGAAAGATACTTAAACCAACATTCACTGACTTCCTTTGGACTAAAAGGAAGGGGCTGTAGATCCATTGTTATCATTATCAATTGTTTATGTACTATACATTTAGATATTTATGTCCCACCCTTTGTCACTTATGTACAAGGTGACAATTTTAAACTATTTCATGCAAGCACAGGTCACCAGTTGTTGTCCTCCCAGACTTACTGTATGTAGGCTCCCAAAGGCAGAGATCAGAATTTTGGGAGTATTAGGAAGGAGATGGTCAAATGCATTGAATAGCTGATGATTTGGATCATGTGATTTTAAATGATGTTTTAATGTTATGTTTTAATGGGCTTGGTTTTAATGTTTTTGTTTATATCCTGATGAATTAATATATGGCATTGAATTGTTGCCTTTGTAAGGCTGCCCTGAGTTCCCTTTGGGGTTGAGAAGGGCAGGATATAAATGTGGTAAATAAATAAATAAAAATAATTGAATAGCTAACAAAAAATGATTGAATACATAAATTGATGCACTGTCTGCTATATTGCTCACATCTGGTTTTTAAACCTACCAGCCTGATTTTATCCTTCCAGATTATAAAAAGTTAGCCAAATTAGATAACAGTTTGCTTCTTAAAAAAGGACAAACATATATATGAAATTAAGCATTTAGGAGGAAAATGAGAACTGAATTGCCTGTTTGGATGTAAAGGCATAAAATTTGCATATTAGCCGGAAACCTTTTCAAAAACATGTATTTCAGTTTAGGACACATCCTAAAAGGCTTGGGCTGGATCTACACTGTCATATAATGGAGTTTGGAACTGGATTATATGGTCAGTGTAGACCCATATAATGCAATTCAATGCAGTTCGAATTGCATTATATGGGTCTACACTGGCCATATAATGCAGTTCCAAACTGTAGTACATGACAGCGTAGATCCAGCCTAAGTCATTAAATACAAAACAAGTTGGTTCAATATAAGTCAGCTTCCTATGGCCTACATCAGAGGTGTCAAACTCATTTTCATTGAGGGCCACATCAGCTTTATGGTTGCTTTCAAAGGACAGTTGAATCCATGGATGGAGAATCTGTGGATACAGAGGGTCAACTATAATTTTTTTACATAGTGATTAGTGGTCTTTGGTTTTTACCCAATTTGGATCCCTAGATGTTACTGAATGACAACGCCCATCACTTTTGATTATCTGCCATGCAGAGTGGGAATTGCAACCTAATTGCACTTGTAGCTCTGAAGTTGGGGAAAGGCTGAAGGACAATTCGAAGTCAGACATTGTATTCACAAACCTTGTATCTAAATTCAATCCCCGCTTTCCTGATCAATTTATCTAGATTGTTATATTTTACTATACTCTTATTTTAATAGTGTTATTGCTTTAATGGATTGTTTTGCTTTTACATTTTGTGGGCCTTTTGACCCATATGTAAGCCGCTCCAAGTCCCTTCAGGGAGATGGTGGTGGGGTATAAGAATAAAGTTATTAAATGGAAAAAATTGCAGCCTTCCAAATGTAACTGTATCTCAACTTCCATCAGCTCTAGTCACAATGTCTAGTAATAAGGAATATAGGAGTTGTTGCCAAGCATCTGGAGGGCCACATAAAAGGATATGGAGGGCCAGATTGAGCCCACAGGCCTTGAGTTTGACACACGTAGCCTATATCCATAGCTAGCCCCATCAGCAGTTAGCCTGTTGGAGCATTTCAGTACATTTAAATGTTGGCTAAAACTTAGATGGATGGTGCACTGACAATAAATCAGCTCTAATATATAGATATATAGATATATAGATATATAGATATATAGATATATATATAAGGAATTGGGTTATAGAGATCAAAATGTATGAGTTCCACATTGCCACACAGTTAATAACAAGGTGGAGAGTTAAGAAGGAATATTTCAAATCACCCTCACTGCTGGCAATATTTGGAAATTACTGTGGCAGCCTAATCATATGTATATTTGTCCAGGGGCAAGTAACACATATTTTCAGTTCCCCGTTCTGTAGATGCGTATGTATATCCTCCATGGAAGACTTTGTCAGCTTCTCTATGTCTTGCTTCCTGAACGTTTACAATGTATGCATTCCAGGGCAGAAATGACTGCTAAGGAATAAAATATGGTTTCATTCACAAGCATTCCAGCAGAAATATACTTTAATCAGTCTGTATTTTGCATTATATTTTTGAGGAGAGTCTACCAAAGCCTCAGACATCCAAGAGAGCTTCAGGTATCTGAATTACCAAGCACCGAATGAACTGTTGCCCAACGCCAAATATGTTTCCATTGTGACAGATGCATATTCCAGATATCCGTTACTGGCGGTTTTTCATCTACCTCATCGGATACTTTGCTTCCTGCTCTGAATCCAGTATTAAGCACATGTGGTATCCCCTCTTTTATCAAATATGACAATCGGCCAGTGTTCAGACATCTAGCTGTTCTTGGGTTCTTTCCCCCTCCAAAGTATTTTTGAACTTTTTGGCATTTCAGATATAAAGAGGATCATGTCTTCTTGGCCAGAAACCAATAGCGGGGCTAGGATACTTTATGCAAAATGATTTAAACTCAGGATTATAAACTGAATTCTATTAAAAGCTCTCTGTAAATGCTTTTTGAGATATTGCAGGCCTGCACCTTATCCTGGCAAAAAGAAAACATCTGGAGGGTATAATGTTTTCAACAAGAAAGAAAGGAATTTTATGGCTACGTGGAACATCTTTCAGTTAGGAATCACTGACACCATTTAAGTGCAATTTTGTATTATCTACGAAAGCTAAGAAAATTTAAAGTGCTCAGTATGTGATTGAAAAGGACATTGGTCACCTGATTTCAGTTAATTACAAGGATGGGCAATTGTGACCTGTGCAATTACTGTAGTAGGCTGGCTTTTTAAAATGTGAGTGGATTGACATGTGAATTGTGCTTGAATTTCATTGAAATCAGTAGGGCTAAGGAACCAAAAAAGATTTATTTATTTATTTACAACATTTATATGCTGTCCTTCTCACCCCAAAGGGCTTACAAATTATAAGTAAATACAATATATTATATTATTAGCATAGCACAATATCAGTACCATACATTCTCATATTGTACTATACAAATATACTGTAATATTATTAGTAATATTACATATAATATGAAATATGTAATATTAATTATTATAATGTATTATTAATATATTGTATTACATTATAATATTATTAATATTATTATATGTGTATACAATATATTATTAGCACAGCACAATATTAGTTTATATATTACTATATTGTACCATACCACTATACTGTAATATTATTAGTAATTAGCTGTACCCGGCACGCGTTGCTGAGCCCTATTTAGGAGATGCGAGAAAGTCTGAGTATGTAAGGGTTGGAAATGATGTTACTTGGTGGGGTCATGGCTGTGTCGTTGTGGGTTGTTCTGGTGGGTGGGATGTTGAAGTCCTGTGGAGTTGTTGGTGTGTGGTGTTCCTGGCATTCTGCAGAGCTTGTGGATATACAATGTTTTTTGTCTTTCCGTTGGCTGTGTTGATGTAGAGGTTCTGTGGTTTCCCAACTCTGGAGCACGCTACATAGAGTTGTCCGTGGGAGAAGCATTCTGTGTCAAGGTCATGCCACAGATTTGTTGATGTGGTACCCATCTGCGCCATCCCAAAATATGATTGGGTACTGGAGGGCATCATAGCAGCGATGTGTTTCTGAGACGGTGGTCAATTCAGAGTTTCTTCGCTGAAGTGCTATGTCTCTGGGTAGGAAGTGATCGCCAACCATGACGATGGCCACTTCATCGATAGTTGGAGCGTTGTATCTGCGTTCATGTTGCCCTTCAGGCTTTTTGTCGGGATGTATTATAATTCTGTGTGTGTCAGTAGGCATCTTGTCCAGAGTGGTCTTGAATAAGTGGACTAATTGATTGTGTTCATGAAGGAGGTGTTGTAGTTGTGCGATAATGGGTTTTTTAACTTTTGGGGAAATGTGGCATTGTGTGTTGATTTCGGTGTCTTCATCACCAATGAAAAACATTTGAAGAAATTGATGTGCTCCCTCGGTGTTTGGGAGCAGGGAGCCAGCTCGGTGATAAATTTGTCCTTTGATTTTGAAAGTAGGCATGAATTGCGCACTTTCTATGTGTGCTCCAAATGATGTCATCTGGAAGCATGAGTTGTATTGTCTTATATAGCGGAGGAAGTGTTTTGATTCTGGAGTGTCTCCACTCAGCAAAGTCTGTAGTGGTTGTGGAGGAGTGGCAAGTGGTGGTAGAGAGACTTTACTGACTAGGCAGCACATTCCCGGTGTTTCTGCTGGGTATTTCAGGGCTTTGCAGTGTGTGTTAGGGTGCCATATACATCAAACAAAAAAGGGCAGAACAAACGCCAGAACAGAAACACACTGCGCAGCAGAGACACAGACAACAGGTCACTGCACGAAGCACAGCTGAGAACCAAATGCAAAGAACTGCACGACAAGAAGAAGCGCGCAGCCAGGAACAACAAAGACGCAGAAATGCAACACAACAGCAGCGCGCAAGGAGCGCAGAAAAAACGACGTCGCAACACAGAAAACAAACTTCAAAAACACCACAACCAATTCCACCGCCTAGCCTTCAGATACAACGCTGCAGAAGACTACAGCATGGCGACAGAGGCTGACATTGGCACCCTAACGCACATCTGCACACACTGCAAAGCCCTGAAATACCCAGCAGAAACAACGGGAATGTGCTGCCTAGCCGGTAAAGTCTCTCTACCACCACTTGCCACTCCTCCACAACCACTACAGACTTTGCTGAGTGGAGACACTCCAGAATCAAAACACTTCCTCCGCTATATAAGACAATACAACTCATGCTTCCAGATGACATCATTTGGAGCACACATAGAAAGTGCGCAATTCATGCCTACTTTCAAAATCAAAGGACAAATTTATCACCGAGCTGGCTCCCTGCTCCCAAACACCGAGGGAGCACATCAATTTCTTCAAATGTTTTTCATTGGTGATGAAGACACCGGAATCAACACACGATGTCACATTTCCCCAAAAGTTAAAAAACCCATTATCGCACAACTACAACACCTCCTTCATGAACACAATCAATTAGTCCACTTATTCAAGACCGCTCTGGACAAGATGCCTACTGACACACACAGAATTATCATACATCCCGACAAAAAGCCTGAAGGGCAACATGAACGCAGATACAACGCTCCAACTATAGATGAAGTGGCCATCGTCATGGTCGGCGATCACTTCCTACCCAGAGACATAGCACTTCAGCGAAGAAACTCTGAATTGACCACCGTCTCAGAAACACATCGCTGCTATGACGCCCTCCAGTACCCAATCATATTTTGGGATGGCGCAGATGGGTACCACATCAACAAATCTGTGGCATAGACCTTGACACAGAATGCTTCTCCCACGGACAACTCTATGTAGCGTGCTCCAGAGTTGGGAAACCACAGAACCTCTACATCAACACAGCCAACGGAAAGACAAAAAACATTGTATATCCACAAGCTCTGCAGAATGCCAGGAACACCACACACCAACAACTCCACAGGACTTCAACATCCCACCCACCAGAACAACCCACAACGACACAGCCATGACCCCACCAAGTAACATCATTTCCAATCCTTACATACTCAGACTTTCTCGCATCTCCTAAATAGGGCACAGCAACGCGTGCCGGGTACAGCTAGTATATTATATTGTTAGCATAGTTCAACATCAGTAATATTAATATATAAGCCTTAAAGTGCCAGTTTGAATAGCAGTTAAAGTTCAACAGCTTTTGGTCTGTGACCTTTCGCTCCAAAATCTTATGAATAAAGGTCTCTAGAATCCATAGATTGGTAGTATATAAAATAAGTGCAAGGCGAACGCACTCTCCCCTTCCCAAAGTAGCCCAGGCCCATAGAACAGTCTTCCTAAATCGCCATAAAAGATGGCGGGTGTTAAGGGAGCCACAATGGAGAACAGTTCTGAATGCAGCTTTGTCAAATTACTTCCAAATGATATGAACTCAAACTTTGCACTTTGCTTTGCATCTATTTGTACCTGTGAATCCCATGAATGTTAAGTTGTTAGTTGCCTGTCCTCAGATGCTTAAAATGGGCTTTTAAAAATAGATCTATTGCATGTCCATATGTATACACATGTATATTGTTTTATTGTATTATTTTATTGTGACATACATGTATCTGTTTCCAGCTGGTTTTCCCACATTCAGCTTTGTAAAACCCCAGAACAGATCCCTATCCTTGCAAACAACATGCAGAGAAGCAGCAACCCCAAAATAATTTCTAAAGTGTATGGGCTCAAGACTAGCAATCTCATCAGATGGCTCACCAGAATTGCTAAAACATTGTGTTGAATCCAGTGGTGTCCATCGGGGGGGGGGGGGTGGTGGTGGTGGTGAGGAACCTGTCGTCCCATGCCCTGCATCACCCAAATCACGCATTGCCCCATCCCAACAGGGGAAGCATTGGCTGTTCGGCTTCCACCATTGATCTCAATTGAATACAGGAAGCTTCTTGTGTTACTGCTGTGGCAGAATGCGCTGGTTTGTCTTCCCTTTTACCACAGAGCCCTGCTGGAAGTAGCTGTGCATCATGGAATGGAAGGCAGGCTCTGTGGCAAAAAAGAAGGCACGCGACACCAAATTTATAATAATAATAATAATAATAATAATAATACCACCACCAACCAAAGCAGTTCACAATGTGACCATCATTAAGGCAACAACAAAGTACTCCATGAAATGTGTGTGTGTGTGTGTGTGTGTGTGTATAGAGAGAGAGGGGGGCATATAAAATACCTTTATTAGGTTTAATGCTTTTAACCTATTGGATAGTAGATTCCCGTTGAATATTAGAATGAACTTCCTGAGAGTAAGAGTAGGTTACCACAGAACCAATTACTCAAAGAGGTGGTAGGGTCTCCTTCTCTGGACATCTTCCAAAAAAGGTTGATCAGCTACCCACTGGGGATGCATTACTGGAGTTCGTACACTGAGCAAAGAATGAGACTTTTTGAAGGAGCTATTCTATATCTGTATGATTTGGTTTCCAGGACTCTGTACATGTCTACGTTTTCCTGTCTTGGGTGCCCACACAAATGTATGGTTGAGAGAAGGAGATCTGAGAGATGTTGTGTGGAGTTTCTTCAAACTTTATGATTCTATGAAATGCAAAGATGGCTATGAATTAGGACAATCTTCAGGAAGATCAACAACTCAGGAGTCTTGGTGGTCCTACATAATGTGATTTTTATGGATCTATTATGTTAGTAATTATGTGGATTATGTTATGTCTTGTTTATTTACATTGGTTTATAATTTATTGAGTTGTTTGTGATTGTTTATTGATTTGTTTATACATTACTGTTAGCACTGAATGTTAGCCATCGTGTATTTTGTTGTAAGCCACCCTAAGTCCCTTCTGGGAGATAGAGCGGGCTATAAATAAAGCTTCATCCATCCATTCATTCATTACCCAGTACTGATCTAAGAATTTAAAGTACAAGCTGCCACAACAAAAATATCTAATCATTGTGGATGATACAACCTCTTTTCCCATCATTTGCCCTTCACTTGTGTAATGTGTGAAGGAACTGCTCTCTGATGGTGTCATCATGTGATCCCAGCAACATAATTTCAAGGATCCATGCATGTTCACCAAAGGAAAATAAAAGAATAATTGTGTTTTAAAGAAAAGAATCCAGTATTGATGAGTACACTTTCAGCTTAGTTGGAAGCAAGGGCAGGGAAGAGAAAGAGGAAAATCAGCCTGGAATTCAAGCTGAACATATGTGTCTGGATTCCTTTATGGTCTCCTAACACATAGTTAATTGTAAAGCCCTCCACTGACAATGAAATTAGTGTCATGGTTTTTTCTTTTTTTTAAAAAAAGAAAAGAAATAACAGCTTCGGCCTCTGGGTGCACCTGTTTATGGCTTCTTGGCAGACTTGGTCAGGAGGTTATGCGTATGTATGAATGACTCGGTCTGCCTCTGCAGCTGTTCAGCAACCATTAAAATACTACATTTATTTAGCTTTTCCAAACTCCACAGTTTAGGCTAATAAAAAAGGAGAGAGGGTCTAATGCTATGTCTGGACTGTGACAATAGTTCAGGCTACTGATGCAGCATGTGGATTCTTAATGTCAGAGTTAAGGCTTATAGGAAGGGCCTCTTATCAAGCCAACAATTCAGAGTTGCCAAGGGAGAGCGAGCAAGTGATAATTTACTTGGATTTTCTAAAAGTTTCTGAGTCAGAATTTATGGGGTGGGGGAAAAGAGGAATTCCTATTTTGGATGGCAGCTCCTAGAATTCCCAGCCAGCATAGCCATGATGGTTGGGTGATTCTGGGAGTTGTGGTCCAAAAGTGGCAGCCTCCCTGAGCTGTGTTTTTAGTTAATTCCCATAAGCAATTTCAGTACACATAGGAAGAAACAATAAGGACAGTTAACAGTCTTCCTATGTTTGCTATGGTTCCATAGGAGCGAACCATGGATTACCATACTATTACATCATCTAATAGGTTTTGAATAAGTAAAATGTATAACACAATACTGCTTCCAAGTTATAAGGTGGGTAGGGCTTGCCTCTTCTGACTGACTGGCCTCGTGGCATTTGAATGCAGTCCTGCCAAACATTTGAACACTTGGGTCCTGGGATGTTTAAACAAGTAACTCGTGTGTATGTGTGTGTGTGTGTACACACACACACACACGCTTATGTTGTTGAAGATATTTCACCCTGCTTTAGAATCCTTTCCTCAGCTGTACCTAGGCCAATAATAATGTCCATAATGAAAAAGATAATTTAAAAAATATCTTAACTTGATAATGTTTTCACTCTCCCGGGATTTGCTTTCCTATTTCAAGAAAGATTTTGTAGGGAATGAGAGAATTTCCCTTGATAAAACCTCACCTTTAAAGGAAATAGACACTTAAGTATCTGCAGCGTATTTTTTAAAAATGCACCTAGTGAGAAACCTTATTGGAAAAAAAGAGTTTGCTTTCAGTTTTAGATTGCTGGCTTAGCCAAAGAGATCTACATGTATTGAAATACTTTCAGTGTAACCTGCTTTGAGTCTCCATGTGGAGAGAAAAAGCAGAGTATAAATAAAAAGCTAGCAATGCTCTGTAGAGCCTCCTAGGAGTGTGTAGAATGGAACAGAATCAGTTTCTGTTTTTGTTCTATTTTTAGCCGCAGTTAATGGACACAGAACTCAGAGTTCCGAATCTGGACAGTCTCCCTCCTAAACTCCCAGAATCTTCCCATAAACAGAGCCGGGGGGGGACGGGGGGACGACGACGGGGGACGGGGACAACACAACCTAAAAGTCGAAACGAGGACAGAACGAAATCAGAACAGATCCATACAGTCCTACTAGTACCCGATTCTGTTACATATTACTGGCATGACTTGTTAGCAAAGCTGCCAATTTTTTAAACTTGGTGCCTTTTCAGATCTGCAATAATAACATGAATTTTATTATTGTGGTAACATTCAATTGTTTTGAAGAAATCACTTCAAATTGATACTCTTAGATATTCTAAATTTACTTATTGATTTATTTACTTCATTTGTGTGCCGCTTTTCTCACCACAAGGAGGACCCGGGGCGGACAGACTCCAAGTGGTTTCCAACATATATATGCCAAAATTCAATGCCTCACATACATAAAAACCTAACATAAAACAATGATGACATTCAGTTATCAATTAAATCATAAAATTGCAACAACGTGTAAACATTAAAATGTGGCATTAAAAGCATATTAATATAAACAGTAAAATTACACAATCCAACAATCCTAGTCCAGGGGCGTTCCAAATATCAGTATCCATTGCATTTGATCCTGATCACTCCATGTATTGCTTACTATCCAAAGGCTTGGTCCCATAGCCAGCTTTTTACTTTTTTGAAGGCCAGGAGGGAGGGTGATGGTCTAATTTTGATGTGGAGAGAGTTCCATACCCAAGGCACCACCACTGAGAAAATCCTGTCTCCCATCCTCATCAATTGCACTTTTGAGGGAGGTGGAACTGAGAGCAGGGCCTCCCCAGATGATCTTAATCTCTGAGATGGTTCATAGAGGGAGATCCATTTGGACAGGTAAGCTGTCTGAAAGTTCTCATGAAAAATGTTCTCATGAAAAAACCAAAAACCCCCAAAAAGAAATAACCTTTTCTCTTTTTTTGAAGTCAAATGTGACTGTCCTGGATTCTCTTTTCATCTTTTCAAGGGGTTATACGTTGGGATACACTAAGATACATAGAACAGAGTTGTTTATTACTAAGTTTTCATTTATTTCAGTGGGTCTATTTTAAGTATGGTTATGTGATCCTAACTGTCAAAGATGGCCAAGGCTAGCTGAGTTTGTGCCATGGTCACAATCTATCCCAGCTAAGAGTATAGGAAATTACAGTGGACTGCCATGATTTCCTCCTAAATTTATAATGGTATTGTGGCTGTGTCTTTGATCTGAAGGAGGTTTGGATTTGGTAGAGCTCAGATCACATTCACTCCATCCTTTTCTTATCTATTTTTGGTGTGTCTGCTAGTGAATTTTGACCAAATTGTTTTAAAACCATCACTGGACCCCACTCAGTTTGTCAACTATTGGCCTGTTTCCAATCTTCCCTTTTTGGGCAAAGTCCTGGAACGTGTAGTGGCCTCACAACTCCAGGTATTCTTGGAAGACACGGATTATCTGGATCTGGCACAGTCTGGTTTTATGCCGGGGCATGGTACCGAGACTGCCTTGGTCGCCTGAGTTGATTATCTACGCCGGGAGCTGGACAGGGGGAGTGTGTCCCTGTTGGTTCTGCTGGACCTCTCAGCGGCCTTCGATACCATTGACCATGGTATCCTTTTGGGATGCCTTGCGAGAATGGGACTTAGAGATACTATTTTACAGTGGCTCCGGTCCTTCCTGGAGGGTCGTTCCCAGAAGGTGGTGTTGGGAGACACCTGTTCAACCCCTCATCCTTTGTCTTGTGGGGTTCCTCAGGGCTCTATATTGTCTCCCATGTTGTTTAACATCTACATGAAGCCACTGGAGGAAGTCATCCAGAGTTTCGGGGTGCGGTGTCACCTGTACGCAGATGATGTCCAGCTCTGTCACTCCTTCCTACCTGCTACTAAGGAGGCTGTTTTGGTCCTGAACTGGTGCTTGGCCACTGTGTCGGACTGGATGAGGGTGAACAAATTGAAACTGAATCCAGACAAGACAGATGCACTCCTGGTCAGTTGAAAGGCCAAACAGGGCATAGGGTTACAGCCTGTGTTGGACAGGGTTACACTCCCCCTGAAGATGCAGGTTCACAGTTTGGGTGTGATCCTGGACTCCTTGCTGAGCCTGGAACCCCAGGTTTCGGCAGTGACCAGGGGAGCATTCGCACAGTTAAAACTTGTGCGCCAACTGCGCCCATACCTTGGGAAGTCTGACTTGGCCACGGTGGTCCACGCTCTGGTTACATCCCATATAGATTACTGTAACACCCTCTACATGGGACTGCCTTTGAAGACTGTTTGGAAGCTTCAACTGGTCCAACGGACAGCAGCCAGGTTGATAACAGGAGCGGCACTCAGGGAGCGCACAATGCCTCTGTTGTGCCAGCTCCACAGGCTACCAGTTTGCTACCGGGCACAATTTAAAGTGCTGGCTTTAGCCTTTAAAGCCCTTAACAGTTCTGGTCCAACTTACATGTCTAAATGCATCTCCCCCTACGAACCTTCAAGTTGCTTAAGATCATCCGGAGAGGCCCTGCTCTCGGTCCCCCCTCCCTCGCAGTTGTGATTGGTGGGTTCAAGAGGCAGGGTCTTCTCAGTGTTGATCCTCATCTATGGAATTCCCTTCCCAAATAAATTAGATCAGTGCCCTCCCTCCTGGATTTCAGGGGGGGGGGGTAAAAACTTGGCTATGGGACCAAGCCTTTGGGCATTAAGCAATACAAGGAATCATCAGAGATTATGTGCAATTAATATTTGACATTTGGAACAGCCTTGAACCATGATTCCTGGATTATGTGATTTTAACATTTATATTAATATGTATTTAACTCCATGTTTTAATTGTCTAAATGTTGTACAGGGCCTTTTCAGTGGTGGCTCCTCGGCTTTGGAATGACCTTCCTTATGACATCAGATTAGCCCCCTCCCTCTTGACATTTTGCAAGAAGGTCAAGACCTGGCTATTTGACCGGGCATTTGCAGATGTAGTATGATTACCAAATTGAGACCTACGGTACAATGACGATGCAATTGGATACCGATTTAATAATGAGACGCTAATATTGTGTTTTTAACGTTAAGTGCTAATTTGTATATGATGGAATTGTGTTGATAATTGTTGATATGTTTGTCTTGGGCAGTTTTTGCCATTTGTACACTGCCTCGAGTTGCCTTCAGGCTGAAAGAGGCGGTCTAGAAGCAAAGTAAATAAATAAATAAATAAATAAATAGCAAATTGCCAATCAGCAAATTTCTGAGAGAGCCAATTGATTAGGGGTCTGCTGGTGAAAAAGGCTTGTATCTAATTTTTAGTTTTACACTGTAAATTAGGATCCTACCCATTGGATGTGCGTTACTGAACAGCATCCAATTGTTAGTCACAACTAGTGGAAATCTACTGAATCAATGGGAAACTAGTTAATTACCATTGTGTAAATTCCATTAAATGATAGGATTTCCTCTAGTTGGGATAAACAACTGGTTTCAAGTTGGGAATGAAGTCAAAATTTAGTTTTCTAAATATAGTTTTCTAAATTTAGTTTTCTCCATCCATGGTGGAGTGGGGGTGGGGGTGAGGACTTCCTTTAAGGAGAAGGTTCTGCTGTAATTAATTTTAGTTCTTTGAATTTGGAGAACTATAAATCCTTTTTTTTTATCTGGGGTGGAAGGTGTTGTCTTTGACAACAGGAAGACCCCTAGAAATAAAGGCCCAGAAAATAAAAAGGGATTAATGATGAATATGATGATTATGTCCCATCCATGTACATAGTATTTAATGCTTGCTCTGTTAGTGTACTGTTATGTTTCAGCTATCATCTGTAGAAAAAAAAATACCACGTGTTTAATCGTGATTAAAGGGTTTTTAAAGTGAAAAATCTAATTTTAACAACTGACAGTATTCTCTCAAAGTGAATGCATGGAAACTTTATGGAATATCAGACAGTTTGGCTCTTAAAGCAGACAGTGGACAGCAAGGGGAATTGTGATATAATACATATACTAGTCTAATAAATAGCTCTTGTACATTTTCCAACCAAACAAATCCTTCTTTGCAACTTCCCCTTTTCACAGTTGCATCTGTATCAGACTCATGAAGAATATGAAGAGGAATACAATAGAGGAGCATATTCTACTGTGAAAGACAGATCTGCTTTGATATTAATAATAATACCCTGCTTTATCTTCCCCAAAGGGGACTCCTAGGTCTGTTCAACTAATGGTAGGGCAACATGAGTGCACTCAGCTACTCAGGGACAAAAGGTTAAGATGTCACCTCTCCTAGAGAAGAGGTTGAGAGGAGAAGAAAAGGAAAGTGATGTCAGAAATATTAGTGTTAGAAATATTCTTAGGTCTTCTGAGTTCAGAATAGAAAAGAAACCATCAAAAAGTACACCTACTTTGATTCCTTCCTATGGAATCCTGTAATTTGGAACAGGGTGCATAGAATTTTTAGAGCACTCCCTTGAACCAATCGAAAAGACCTCATAAAACTATAAATAACAGGATTCCAGCAGGTGGAAGCATAACAGTTCATAAGTAGTATCAAAATACTATAATTGTGTAGAGTACATACATACACATTAAGAGACCCATCAAAATGCATGCATATTTAGTACAGAGTTGAAGTGCTGCTGTAGTAGTAGTAGTAGTAGTAGTAGTAGTAGTCGTCCCTATCCTCCGTACATCTTCAAACCTAGTTCCTCTTATAGTATGAATCCTGTATCTTAGGAACTGGTATCTGTTGTTTCCTTTATATACATCATGCAAAATGTATGTGCTCTAGAATTTTCTAAATCCTCCGGTTTAGACTCTATAGTACAATTTGGCTAGAAGTACTTCTTCTTCTTCGTCACCACCACCATTATTTCTACTACACCTTTCTCTCCATGGGGACTCAAGGTGGTTTACAGTAACATGACACAACCCAATAAATTTTAAAACATGGCAAATCCAAAATTGGAAAACCATTAAAAATAATTAAATATTTGTGTTATGGGGCACATTACAGTTCATGCAAAACCCAGGAAAATATCCCCTTTGGATACAGGGGCTGTATTGTATACAAATAGCTGCCATAGCTCTATTCTTGTGAATTCTAGGACTGAATCCTGTAATTTAGCATCCCCTGAATTGTAGTGTTATTGCTATTGAGGAGATATACTCAAGTATCTCACCAAACTAGAAATCCAGGGCTTTTGTTCAGTCTTAGTGAACGTGGAATCATAATGCTGTAACTTTGTAAATTGCATACATTGTGAATAGTGCTTTTTAGGATTGGGAACAGCACTTAAAATGTCTTTGCTATTATCCTGCAGCAGGGATGGGAAACTGTGATCTTTCCTAATTTTGGACTAAAGTGTCCATCATATTTAACCAACATGATCTGGCAGATCACATGTTCCCCAATGCATATATATATATATATATATATATATATATATATATATATATATATTTGTGTGTGTGTGTGTGTGTGTGTGTGTGTGTGTGTGTGTGTGTGTGTGTAATCTTTGCAAGATGAGACTAATGGCATTACA
>JARBWK010000004.1:97039220-97206720 GCA_030556195.1 Anolis apletophallus
AAAGGCTACTTTACAGGCTTCTCCTTCAAACTCAACCCGCAATGGTTCCTTCTTCATACGGGCCCCGAAATCCTGGAAAGCGCTTCCCTTCCATGAGGGACCTCAAGCATGGTAACACCTCTTCCCATTCCGGCTTGAGGCAGGGGCCGCCGCGGACTTCCTCCTGGATGGCCACCATCGATCCTCACTCCCAAAAGGAGATCTAGGACGCTCAGCTGATAGTCCGCCATCCATCCACGAATAATAAGTGAAGTCTCCTCCGCCCGGGGCACTCACACCGACTCCATCGGCTCTCTTCGGGACATGGCTCGAGACATCCTTCTCATAGTCTGTTCCATAGCCTCCCAACTTACATCTCATCACCTCCAACTCCGAGGGTGATGCCGGTTCCATGGTTTCACTACCACATTTCCTCCTAACTGGCCTGTCCTTCGGCACAGTTTCTCTGGGGCCACGCACTTCTGGATCCATCCGAGCTGCCCAGTCCTTCGAACAGCTTCTCCGATCCCTCCGGCCCTCCGGACCTCCACCTGAACTGGCCTGTCCTTCGGCACAGTCTCCCTGGTCCCATACACTTCTGGATCTGCTTGAACTGACCAGTCCTTCGGAACAGCTCCTCCGATCCCTTCGTTCCTCCAGACCTCAGCCTGTCTGGAGTCAAATCTCTCTCCTTCGCGGGCAAACTCCAGGCTCACCTGAGCCTCCCACAGTCGCTCCGCTTCTTCAAATTCCTCCTCCTGGGCAACAGCACCTTCCATCATTCCACGGTGCTCGTCCGGGCAACCCTCTTGGTCGAGTGGTCCAATCCCACTCCATAGTGCGCCGGTTCCTCAGAGCCGAATCCCATCTATCGATATATTCTTCTTCTCTCCAAGCCAACCTCTCCATTGCTGGGATAGTTGAAAAGGGGCTTTTGCTTCTGTAACGACTCTCCAACACTCGGTAAGGATCACGCGTAGATTGAAAGCACGGTCCAACACGATTTTATTGCAGGTACGACACATGTGAAGCAAAAGCACCTGCCCGCCACCAAAACACAACTTATATACCCCAACCCCCCCCTCCCATCGCCCATGCAATGTCCAGGTAGGGTTGCACCATATCCGGTGATTCAGCATATCCCATAGTCCAAAGGGATGTGACCTCATGGCCCCATGAGTCAGCATTAGGGGTCCAATTGTCCAATGTCCAGGCTCAGAGGAGTTACATCACTTCCCCCTGCAGCCTTGCACACATGTGGAAGTTACCTCACTTCCACATGACTCAGCACAGTCTTATATAACTGGAGCCCAAGGTCACCCAAGAACTAGGGCAAAGGTCGATGCAATCTCATGCCAGGCTGGGAGCTTGAACTTCACCCAAGCTCAAGTCTCCCAATCCTGACACGCTGCCTTTGGGCTTAATGCAAAGAACAAGACAACTTTGCAAAGAAATGCTTGGTTCACTCCTCACTTCAGTTTTAGTACTCTTCAGCATGCAGTAAGGTAGCCACATTTTTCCTTTGCAAAACCAACAGAGGGTTTTGTGACACTTTAAAGACTAACACAGGCATGGGCAAATTAAGGCCCAGAGGCCAAAAGCGGCCTGCTGGGGGCTTACTTCATGCCCTCCTAATTTTCCCTGTCCTCTTGGCAGAAAGACACGGTGACCCACTGTGTTCTTAGGCCAAAAGGATGGGGGAGGAAGACACATAGCAGCTAGGAGCCCTCTGGAGCGCTTTCAGCCACCGTGTGTCTAGCCCTTCTCCTGGCATAAGGACCGCTCGAGGAAGACACATGGCAGCTGAGAGCCACTCAGAGCACTCTCTGCCACCTCCTATCTTGCCTTCCTTACCAGCGTAATGTGAAGATGACACCCCAAAGATTGGGGAGGAGGATTGGGGCAGTCGCTGCATGTCCCACCTTCCTCCTGGAATAAGGATGGGATACAACCTGAGGATGACCCAGACCCTGCCCTGCCCTCTCCCAAACCCTCCCCCACCTGGGACTGCTCCACTCAGCAAATGCCCAGCCCTTTCAACCAGGTCCACAATGTGGCCCCAAGGCAAAAAAGTTTGCCCATGCCTGTACTAACACATTTTTATTTATTTATTTATTTATTTATTATTCCTTCTTATATGCCGCTCCTCCCAGCAGGCTCGGGCGGATCACAGCATAAAACCCGGCTAACATGAGGCATTCATGTCGCCGTACAATAAAAGCATAAAACATACAACATTGTCCCGAGATTAACAGTTGTGTCAAATCCTGGCATTCCAGTGTCGGAGTGTTGGTCAGAGAATGAATACATTCGGCTAATTCAGCTAGCCGAAGGCCAGTCTAAACAGGGCGGTCTTGCAGGCCCTGCGAAATGGGATGAGCTCCCCGGCGGCACGGACATCATCTGGGAGAGAGTTCCAGAGTACCGGTGCCGCCACGGAAAAGGCCCTTTGCCTAGTCACGGACAGATGGCAGGTGCGGACCGATGGGATTAGGAGAAGATTAGACTCCCCTGAACGTAGTGACCTCGGGGTACATATGGGGCAAGGCGGTCCCTCAAGTACGCCGGCCCTAGGCCGTGTAAGGCCTTGAAGGTTAACACCAACACCTTGAAGGCAATTCGGTACTCAACAGGCAGCCAGTGCAGTTGCCGCAGAATGGGCGTGATATGCTCCCTCACCGGCGTTCCGTCAGTAAGCGAGCAGCGGCATTCTGCACTAGCTTGAGCTTCGAACTGTCGCCAAGGGGAGGCCAACGTAGAGGGCGTTACAGTAGTCTAGTCTCGAGATGACCGTCGCTTGGATCACCGTGGACAAGCAGTCATGGATTTGAACCAACTTCTTCAGGTGCCAATCATCAGTAATTTCCGGTGGTGATGAATCACAACACACAGCTTTGTGTGCATTGTATGGTAGTGTGGATGGGGCCTTAGTAAGGTAAGAAATAAAAAGTTACAGTTCTCCCACCCACCCGAAATAATTTTTCTTTCCAGTCATCCTCAAGTTTAAGGACAAAGAAAATCCCCATGCATATGTCAGAAAACCAAAAAGCAAAACAACCTCCATTATTTTACTTCCACTTACAGCCTTCAGGGCTGCTTTTTGAGCTAAAAACAACAATGCCCAAACCGATGGAGAGACTATTCTAACACCCCTTGTGTAATACATAGCTGGATGCACAGTTGCATGGGAAAATGAGTTTTTATTAATGAACACAACATACCTTCTTTGATCGGAATGCATTTGGAGTGCTGAAAAGATTCAAAAAGCATTGCTTCCTGCACCAGCAGTAAGCCTTTATACTTCTCAGTAGTTCACCTCTACCCAGCTGCTATATCTCATTAACAAGTATTTGGCTATCCCAGCAAACTTGGGAGTGTTGACACTTGAAAGGCAGGCGTTGGCAGACCCTCAAGTGTAGCGGCATGGAGGTGGGTACTGCGGATGGAGGAATGTGTGTTGCAAGGAACTCTTGAAAATATCTTATCTCCACTCAACCCCATATTATATCCTGCTTTTATTTATCCCATAGAATTCAGCGAAAAAGATTATGAAAATTAGTCTTCCACACCCACAGAATTCCATCATTTTGCAGATGCTCTCCTTGTTTTCTCTTTGGTAGAAAAATAGAAATCTATCTGTCTATCTTACTTACTTACTTAGGCGATCCCACATTGTCCAAGTAGGATTGTCCTCCAAGATTGGTGTACTGGCAGTGGGTCCGCAGTTGACTGTGGAGCCCTATTCTTAATCTGTACCTTTTTCCACAGTGAGGGCATTTGTTTCTAGGTGGAAGGCAGTCCCGGTTGGGGTTAGCTTGACGCACTTTCCGCTTGGCACGTTTCTCTCTTTTGCCCTCCATTCGTGCCTCTTCAAATTCTACAGCACTGTTGGTCACAGCTGACCTCCAACTGGAGTGCTCAAGGGCCAGAGCTTCCCAGTCCTCAGTGTCTATGCTAGAGTTTTTAAGGTTGGCTTTGAGTCCATCTTTAAATATCTTTTCCTGCCCACCAACATTCCATTTTCCATTCTTGAGTTCAGAGTAGAGCAACTGCTTTGGGAGACAGTGGTCGGGCATTCGGACAACGTGGCCGGTCCAGCGGAGTTGATGACGGAGGACCATCGCTTCAATGCTGGTGGTCTTTGCTTTTTCCAGCATGCTGACATTTGTCCACTTGTCTTCCCAAGACATCTATCTGTCTGTCTGTCTATCTACCTACCTATCAATCTATTATCAGTGCTGTAGAATTTGAAGAGGCATGAATGGAGGGCAAAAGGGAGAAATGTGCCAAGAGGAAGGCGTGTCAAGCCAACCCTGACCGGGACTACCTTCTACCTGCAAACTGATGTCTTTACTGTGGAAGAACATGTGGGTCAAGAACAGGGCTCCACAGTCACCTATGTATCCACCAGCAAGACACTACACTTAGAATGCTATCATACTCAGACAATGAGGAATCGCCTAAGTAAGTAATAGATCTATCTATTACTTACTTATTTAGATCTATCTATCTATCTATCTATCTATCTCCATCCATCATATTCTGGCCACACTGTCTTTCACATTAAGGACATAGGGTTTGTTTGATGCATTTCTTTCTTTTGCCTTGTATTAGTGCCTCTTCAAAATCCATAGTACTTTTGGTAATCTCTGACTTCTAGTTAAGGACATTTGAATGCCTGGGTTTCCCAGTTCTTTGTGTTAATACCAGATTAATATCTATTCATCAATCTATTTAGTTATATTCAGGTTGATGCTATGTACAGGTGAATGATCAATCATCTTTCCATTGAGCATTCCTCATTATTTTCATTGCACATTCTAACGTGGGCCTTCCCTTGTCGACAATCCGGAAACTCAAGCTAGTGCAGAATGCCGCTGCTCGCTTGCTGGTGGGAGCACCAGTGAGGAGCACATCACTCCCATCCTTCGGCAACTGCACTGGCTTCCCATCAAGTACCGGATTGCCTTCAAGGTGCTGGTTTTAACCTTCAAGGCCTTGCACGGTCTGGGGCCTATGTACCTGAGGGACCGCCTTACCCCGTATGTTCCCCCGAGATCACTGCGCTCGGAAGAGCAAAATTTGTTGGTGGTTCCATCGCCCCGCTCCTGCCATCTGTCCAGTACTAGACAGAGAGCTTTCTCTGCTGCGGCTCCAGCACTCTGGAATTCGCTCCCTGAGTACATTCGAGCGACCCCTGAACTCCTTCCCTTCCGAAGGGAATGTAAGACAGCCTTATTCAGGTTAGCGTTTGGCTAACCCAAACGTGATTGGCTCGTCCTGTCTCAGTAAAGAACTGTAGACCTGTTCCACCTCGGTTATGTACCATGTTTTTACCATGTGTTTTTACCGTATGTTTTATTGTATGTTATAATTGTGATCCGCCCCGAGCCTGCAGGGAGGAGCGGAATATAAAATCGAAGAAATAAATAAATAAATAAATAAATAAATAAAGTCACATAGAGGATCTTATGGAGAAGTGAGTCTATATGGAGGCTTTCAATATGATTTAAAACATTGGTAATATCAATGATCTAACTTGTAGTGAGAGTTTCCAACTACAGAGAAGACTCCATTCTTCAGATAGTCATTCTCCATATTAGACCGTTATGGAAGAGTGGGAGATAGCAGTCCCGCCCATGTCACATGTTTATAATTCACACTTACAGGATGCCTAAAAACTTATCTATTTCAGGGATGGGGAATGCATTGATTTCCAGATACTATTGGACTGAAATTCTCATACTCCCTTACATTGGCTACACCGAATACAGATGATGCCATCTGGGTTGTCTCAATGGGCAAGAGGTGTTTGTAGGTGGGACCTTGGGGATTTTAATTTTAATTTTAATTTCATAATATCAATAGCACTTCTCTGAACTACAACTCTAGCAATCTCTAGCAGGGAATTCTAAGTACCTAACCCATCTAACAAGTACTTAAAATGACACCAATGTAGTACAACTGTGCAGTATGGAAGCATCATTAGATGGATACATGTTTGCCACATTTGCACTTTTCATTTTTAGATATTCACTTAAAACATGTATCTGAACAGATATGTTCATTTGCAGGTAATTTGTATAAAAAACATACATTAACATGTTGTGAGGCCTGAACTTTGATATGGGAACTTTCTATCTGGACCTTCCCAGATGGTTGCATTTAGAATGTACATTTTTAGAATTCATCATTTTCCTTCCTCAGACATAATACTACAGTGTGAAAACCAACAGATATTTGGATATTTCTGGTCTTTACCTTACACCTACAGGTGTAAGTTGTACTACTGTTATAATTTACTAATGATGGGAAATACATGAACATCTAACACATGCAGTTTTGACTAAGTCCCTTGTGTAGCTTTTGTGCTTCCTGTCAGGTAGAACCACAAAACAGAAATACCCCACCACCTGAAGTTTCCTTTCCTCAGAACTAAGCTCAGTCAGATTACGCATGATTTTGGCCGCAGCAGTTACATCTGCTTCTTTCTTACATGTGGTTCATGTAAGTTAAAAATTCAGGAGATGGCATTCTTTACTTTGTCAATATTGAACTCAGTGCCCCAACTTCCTTTATAGTTTCCATCACATAACTCCTTCAGCTCACCAATGTCTTCTCTCTCATCTCCAAACCTCAAAGGCTTATTTCAGATGCTATGAAACTTTATTTGGACTAAGTAACCAACAGCGGCTTCTTCTGGGGCCAGCTGTGATTTAAGAGTCTAGTTGTTCATGACTATGGTCTAGTGTAAGGGAAGCACCAAAGAGGAATTTAATGCAAAAGCAGTCCTTAAAATTATGCAAATTTCTGTATGTATTAATTCACATATTTTAAGATACACCAAACTTGAAAGGAAAACTTGTTATTTGCCATCTAATGGTGACCCTCTGAGAGACCTTCAAGCCAAGGAAGATGAGTGCAAAGTGAAGACCATCCAGGCCTTTCATATTGAGTCCTGGAAGGCCTCGACAGCTGTTGCAAGGAGAAAGAAGTTGAAGAAATTTGGCAACTTAGATTTTGATGCTTCTGGAACAAATGTGGCCACAACCACCATGAGCAGGCTTCAGCCCCCCCAATTCTCTGCGTGGTCCACAGACAAGCCCAAAACAAAGGGCCTGTCCCAGGTTTACCGAAGAAGTCCAAATGATGTCTCAGGTAAATCTAAATTAACCTGGAATAAACTGGGATTTCCCAGTTTACTACAGATTAATAAAACACCAGGAAGGATGCGTACCTTCATCTTTGTATCTTTCAAGTTGTGGGTCCTGTGACAATTGACTCCCAGAATGGGATAGAGATTCCTCCTCTTTCCTCCCGACCCCCAACACATCAGTTTGATGTGCCAAGAGCTTTCCATGGAGGGGCCTGATCATGCAGCTAGGCCCCTCACATACATTTTGAGGGGAAATGGAGGGCATGAAGCCACCCTCCCAGGAAAGCCTGGCATTTGGGGTGGGTGTCAAGACTAAATCCCAGGAAGAACTGGCATATAATATTCCAGTTCCTCCCAGGATTTAGTCATGTTTGGAAGGGCCCTCGGATGACTAGTGTCTTAGAAGATTTTGCTGAACACATTTCCACCCTTTTGTTGGCCTTATTGAGCTAAAGATGGCAATTTGGTTTCTACACACACACACACACACCTTTTTCTGGACATCGGGTACCATAATCTCACTGTGTTTATGTAGACATCCAGTTTTCACCTTTGGCTCAGTGTACAAAATTTGCAGGTGGGGCCAGTGGAAGGTCAGGAGTGGGGACAGTTGTATCCAAGACAAGCCACGTGCCACTGAACAAGGCACAAAATCCTGTGAAACAGTAGAAGCACTTATCTACAAAAATACCACAAGGAAACATTAATCCGCCCAAATTTAGGATAGAAAGTGAGAAATGAAGAACTTTTTGCATTCCTCTGTGAACAACCGTTTTTGCAGGACAAATCTCAAAAACTATACAATAGGAAGAGAGAGATGTAGACAAGGTTTTTCTTAGCAGAAAGAATTCTTCTGAGGGAGAAACTCAACATTTCAAAAGCAATTGTGCTGTTTGGAAAGAGACAAGAGGAAGCTGGTGCAGACAGTCTCTTCCCGCCTTCAAACAAAGACACACAGACTTAACCTGCCGCTGAACCTTTGCCCTTGAGTGACCAGTGCTATTAGGACAGCGGTCAAAAGGTTGCAGGGTGTCAGAAGATGGTGGGTTATTGAATGAAAATGAAAATACAACCCCCACACCCACTTTCATGACTCTGAGTGGCTTATAAATGGGCCATAGCAAAATGATAATAGAAATCTTAAATCTATTTCACTCAGTTCCAAATAGGTCATTTCAAGTCATTGATAGTTTCTATTGAAATGAGCATGAGAAAAGAACTGAGCATTCATTTTTGCCTTCTAATATGCTCCCTGTTCATTTTGTTTGGCTTTTCTGTGTGTTTAGGTTAAAATGTACTTAGTACATTCAGCCCCACTTGATGTGACAAGAGACAAAAATGTTACCTGTAGAGTTGTATTTGTGATGACTTCACCGATGGCACTCATCACTTCATCATAGAGGCTGCATCTGTACTCTAGAATTAATGCAGTTTGACACCGCTTTAATTGCCATGGCTCAACGATCTGGAACCCTGGGATATGTATGTAATTTGGTGAGGCACCAGCACTCTTTGACAGAGAAAGCACATGGTGTGTGATGAAAGTATGATTCCATTTTATGTAATCCTGGGTTTTGTGTGTCTCATTGGCGTCTTTTCTCAAAATTGTTTGGAAGGAAAGAAGAAATAGGCCAGCTGGATATTTTGCAACCACCAGCTTTTCTTATTGATTTTCCTACACTACTAGCACATTACATTTGGGGTCGTTAGAAAAGGATTTTCCTGACATCCTTAATTATTTTGAATGAGCATTCCCCCCTCTGTGTTCCTCATAGACGCCAAGTTTTGAGAAGGAAGTGCTTTGTCTCTCAATTAAAAATATCCAAACAACCCCACCGAGTCATGATGAGAGAAACCAAAACAAGTCCTTAACTGGAGATAAATGGAGGCCGGCTGATCCTGATTCGCTGGGAGGTGGACGACGGCCCCAGCTCTGACCCTCTGACCTCTGGCATCCCAGGTGGTGAGCCAGCACAAAGGATACTTGGCTGTAGATGCTGCTTGGGGGTGCATTACATAGAGCAGATTGTAAACTTGTCCATTTCTGAGCACCCCACGGGGTTCCCGCCAAGTCACCAGACACAACCGAGGCTGAAGGGAAGTGAGCCTATCCATAAAAGCAACTCTGATTGCTGCTATTAATAAAATTGAGGCTGTAACCACATTTATAACCATGTTGTTTTCTACACAGGGTGGAGCTGGGCCATAAAGTTAGAGCAATCAAAGGATAGGAGGGTGATGGGAAGCAAGGGATAAAGCTAAAGGAACATAATGTGGGGAGAAGAAATATGGGCATCAGCTTCAAATAGATCCCACTGGGGTAGGGGGGGATTTATCTAGCACCATTATCATCATTATGATCTTTAAATGTGTTCTTCATTTTGCAGCCTGCTACATAATGAAAATGATGGTGACAGCAGCAATGGTGGTTACTTTCTGAATGCTTTTTTCTTCAACAAAGATGAAAAAATATTTGGGGGTATTTTACAGATCCTAATTGATTGTTATTGGTTAGTCTCAGCTACAGCAGATACCTTGCATCCTTTTCTCCAAGGCAAATATGCCTATATGAGAATCCCATCAATTCTAGTTGGACTACTAATATTCTAGCTGGACTATTAATACATTTCGGGTCAAAATACATATAAATAAAATAATAAAATAATTAAAACAATAAAAAGCAAGATAGCAGGTCTTCCATGGATACTAAAAGCTGTGGATGTTCAAATCACATTATATACATTGATGTCTCTTATATAAAATGACAATATCAAGGTTTCTTTTCTGGTGTTTTAGAAAATATTTTCAAGCCATGGATGGCTTCATCTGTGGATGCAGAATCTATGAATATGGAGGGCTGACGGTATAGAGAATTTATAGGGATAGTCAATTGGTCTGAGGTTGATGATGGAAATAACAAAGACAAGACTTTATTTACTGTACTGACTTTTTCTTTCTTTCTTTCACTTTTTTCTGCATAAAGATAAAACAGATGCACCTTTGAGACTGCCAAATTCAGAGAGAAAGTTGGTATATAGTTTGGTTGCTTGCACATCTGAAAGTCAACAAGAAAAGGGAGTGTTTGTCCTTTGCTTAATTCAATTATTTCATTTATGTATATATTTTAATCGCATCCTGTCCTTAAATATGTTATTTCCTATGACAAGTAACAGAAGCAAAACAAGAAAGGTAAAAAAATGATCAGTTGAAATTGCAGATCCAGATTTGATGAAACTATTTAAAATATAACAATTTTTTACAAGTATAGTCTCATAAGTTTTAAAGTTATTTTAAGGAATATTTCTGGATATTTCAAGGAACATCTGGCTAGGGATTTATGTCATTTTCGCTTAATCCTCCGTGTTTGAAAGGTAAGTGAATGGCATGCATTGTGATGTAGAGTTGGAAAGAAAAGTGGCAGTAATTAATTGCAGTTTATCAGATGCTATGGTTCAAAGACCATCCTCCACAATTTGCAACTTTCTTTTCTAAATGTGCTGACAACTCATTCCATTATCCCCAGTGAGCAATCAGATAGGTTTTGCTCTCAGATTGGGGAAGCCAATTAAACTCTCCAAACAGCGATTTTGAAGCAGCCAACAATAAAAATATGAGACTTGTTTGCATTGGTATCAACCAATGAATCCAAAGTCATTTTCTCTGTCAATCTTATAGTTTCCACTGTTGATGTTCATGATGATAATAATAGTAATGTGTTAACAGCTTGCCTAGCTCAAAGTTAAATGAAGTGGATTTGATTGTAGAGACCAATTCACAGAGCGAAGCAATTTTTGTCGACTCCATGCCTCCCCATGGGCCACATCAACATGTTCCCTGTGACCCAGAAGTGACCTCACATCACTTTCAGTTTGGGTTTTTGCTCAGTGTTGACCATTTTGAGGATGGATTTGGGGAATTATGAATTAAAACAAACTGATGTATTTGAAGGACATTTTACAGCAATTTGGGCTATGTAGTGACTTACCCACCCCAAAACATTAAAACTGGGGGTGTTTCTATGGACTTCAGGTCTCCTGGGGTGCTGAAGGAGGGGAAAAGGAGGGTATGTTGCCTGCAGCATATGGACTACAAATTCTCCATACTTGAATTAGTTGTCTAAATTCACTAATAGTAAACAAAACTGTTAGGTCTTTTCTACTAGCATTCCTTTCTCTGCTTTTGATTGCATATATGAGGAGTCCTAGATCTAGAAATGCTAGATCATGGTAACATCTCTTCAGCGTTTTCAGGTAGAAGTAATTCATACAGTTCTGAGAGATGCCAGGAACTGGACCTATGTTCATTGCAGGCATGTGTTCGTATAGGCTGGATCTACACTGCCATGCAATCCAGTTTCAGAATGTAGACTAACTGCATTGAACTGGACTATATAAATCTACATTGCCATATAATCCAGTTCAATGCAGTTAATCTGCATTCTGAATCTGGATTGCATGGCTGTGTAGATCCAACTTTAGTGAACTATCTTTCCTCAAAACATTCATTGAAAACAAATCACTGTTGTCAAAGGAAGTCATCATGACACAAAATGAACTCTGTTTCATTCTATTTTCCTGAATCTTCTTTGTTATTTCCAAACTAGATTTGGCCTATTGAACCCACTATTGAATGGTTAACTGATGTGTAGGTAAATCCAATGGATCCAATGGGTCTGCTTTAATTGAGACTGATTTATGAGTTCAAGCCAAAATTTCAACCTTGCAAATATGCTCTTTAGGGAGGGATTTATTTACATACTAGCTGTACCCGGTCACACTTTGCTGTGGCAAAGAACAGCAACATCCCTTCTTACCTTTTGGTCTTGCTCTCCCCCTGTCTTCCTTATCCTTCAGCTCGTTCCTTCTCTCTTTGCTCCTTGTATATGAACTATAAATCCCAGTAACTACAACTCTCAGATGTCAAGGTTTTTTCCCCCCAAACTCCACTGGTGTTTACATTTGGGCATAAACTCCACCAGTGTTCACAGATGGGCATATGGAGTATTGATGCCAATGTTGGTTCCAATCTATCATTGATTGCACAGTGTTCTCTGGATGTGGTTGAACTATAACTCCAGAAGTCAAGGACAATATACCCACTAAACCCTTCCTTTTTTTCTATGGGTCATGGGAGTTCTGTGTGCTAAGTTTGGTTCTAATCCATTGTTGGGGGGGGTTCAGAGGAGTTGGGAGGGAAGGAGGGCCGAAGTTGGCTCAGGCGTGCTGTAGGTCTTCCTTCTCTTCCCTCTCCTTCTCCCCTTAATGTAGGCATGGAAGGGTTTCCTTGGCAGTATGGGAGGAAAGGACAGGAAGGAGGGAAGGGAGGGAGGGAGGGAGGGAGAGGAAGAAGTGAATGCACAGTGCATCTGTGGTGCAGGGGATCCTGGGAATTGTAGTTTCCCAGATGTTTTGGCTTTTTGGAGTGTTTTATTTTTATTGTTTGTGTGGTTTTAAGGCTAAACACACCTTGTGTTATTTCCGATGGGTCTGGGGAGTTTTGTGTGCTAATTTTGGTTGAAATCCATTGTTGGGGGAGTTTGGAGGAGTTGGGAGTCCCAAACTCCTGGAGAGAAGGAGGGCCAAAGTGGGCCCTGGCGTGCTGTAGGTCTTCCTTCTCCTCCCTCTCGTTGGCAGCATGGGAGGGGAGGAAAGGACAGGAAGGAGGGGCAGAAGTGAACTGTGCTCTCCCCTTTGTGTCTTCCTTCCTTCCCTCGTTGTGGTGCTCGGCGGCGGGGAGGTGGGGAGGAGGGAAGGGTGTCTGCCTGTCGTTCCGCCTCTCCTCTCTCCCTCTCTTCTCCCTTTCTTCCTCATTCTTCAGGTCTTTCCCTCTGTCCTCCCTTTCCTTTTTTGTATCACTCCTCCCTCCTTCCCCCCTGAGAGAGGGAGAGGGAAAGAGAGAGGGAGGCAGGCGAGGGCGGCATGGAGTCAGGGCGGTTTTGGCGGCCCCGGGGAGAGAGAGAGAGGTGAGTGGGAAGCAGGCCTGGGCATTCTTTTCTGCCTTTCCTTGCCTGAGGGGAGCCCGTCCGAGGCCTTCTCTCGCGGGGAGCCTGCTTCTCTGGCATTCGGAGCAGGAGCGAGGAAAGAGAGGCGGAGGGGGAAGGAGCCAAGGCACAGGGTGTGCACAGCTCTTCAGTGGCCTTTGAGAGAGGAAGCGGAGGGGAGGAGGCTTTGGGGAGGAGGAGGAGCAGTCGCAGAAGGAAGTGAGTAAGGCCGGCCTGGATCCCCCGCCCCCTCCGCATTCTCCTCGTCGCCGTGGCTAGGCTCCTTCGCTCCCTCCTTGCTGTACTTCAAGCCTCTAGAGCATGTGCAGAAGAGGGCAAATGTCCGGTCGCCGGTCCGCTGCGCTCTGGCTGCCGTGTGCGGACGTTCCATACATTCCGTTGTCCGTTTTTTGGGGGTTGTGTTTGGGGGTGTTGCGAGGTAGGTAGGTCGGGTTTTTTTGGCTGTAAACATACCTCGTGGTATGTTTAAATGTTTTGCCAATTTCAGTGCTTCTGCGGCTTATAGTTTTGTTGTCTATTTGCCGAGTTGCACGACGGGAAGAAAAAAATAGATTTATTTATTCTGTCAAGTACTATTCTGCCATCTCACCATGACACAAATGTAGACACCAGCAGAATACAAGGTCTTTTGGTTTCTGCTAAGCTGGAAAGGCTCACAGCACAACTTTAATGGCAAATTGAGATGTAGCAGATATGAAATGTGATTTCAGCTGTACACTACTTCAATTGTTGCCTTTTTTCAGTGGATCAAGTTGCACCAGTTCATATGAAACATTCCAAATTACATCTCTCTCTCTTTCTCTACACTGCAAAATCTGTCAGTTTTTGAATTGTAGTTCTCCTGATTTTGAAGCAGGAGGAGGGGACTAAAAATATCACATTGGTGAGGTCCTCCGGATAGATTTGCCAGGCTCCGTGGCAAATTGGGGGGCAGCAGGACAATTCCAGCACCCTGCACCATGCCTTGCTGGCAGCTAATGCTTCCACATCTGTTGCAACCTAAACTTGGAGAGACCCTTAGTAAACCATCACCCAGCAATTGCGGTTAAATGATTTATTTAGAATAAGTAAAAATAGGTAGAGAAGGCAAAGATAGAATAGTTCAGTGATGCTCCCCGCATCCAGTATAGCAAAGCAATAGTCTTTAAGAGTCCAATAAATGAGCAATAATCTTGGTGCCACAATTGGCTAAATCCAGAAGTCTCTTGATACAAAGCTTGGTAAGATTTAGAGTCCAAAAACAAGAATGCTCCCCTGGCCCAGACAAAGTTCCATGAAGCTTGGCAAGGTAGCTAAAACATTGGCACGAGATCCCGAGCTTATTCTGGGCTAAATCTTTATAGGCCCCGGTTGCTTTGATCTAGAATACGCTGACTACGTTGGAGCTCTCTCCCAGGAACGGCTGGGAAGCTTTTTGTTCCTACCGTGGGGAGGGAAGAAGGGCAGGGCAGCTGGGAGAAGTGTTCTTCTCTTGCCTACCACTGACAATTTCCCTTTTAGAAGCAGTGCCTCGTGAGCTTATTGCGAGCTGGGGACGCAAAGGGAAAGGGACTAGGACAGGCTGCTTGGGTGGGAAAGGTGCCACACCACCTCTTTGCAAGGGAAGGACAGGGTTGAGAATAAATAATTTCTCAGTCCGATTGGAATATAAGCTTGTTAGTGCAACCACCTGGCTTCTCGGGAGGATGTGTTGCTTCATGGTACCAGGCTCCCTTATCGGCCTGTGAAACCATAGGGCTACGCCTGGCCTTGGACGCTTGGAGTTCACTTAGAGGTTGCTGCAGAGGCTTGCTTCCAAGTCTCTCTGAATCTTTGGTTTTAACATGGCGTTGGTCTGGTTTGCTTCTAGTAACTGGCTGGGGTGTGACACCATCACAAGTAGCCCTGTTGTTTAAAATGGAACACAAGGAGGCTTCCGTGTTGATGGAATGGAGTCCTAGAACACTTCTGCCCCAGTTGCGTCCCTGA
Organism: Anolis apletophallus; assembly: GCA_030556195.1. NCBI lineage: Eukaryota > Metazoa > Chordata > Lepidosauria > Squamata > Anolidae > Anolis > Anolis apletophallus. Next base: position 97,054,325 of record JARBWK010000004.1, read on the forward strand.
GCCCCACAAGAAGTGAGGATATATCATGTGATGTGTGGCTTGGGGCTCCATGGCTCAACTGGGTCAGAAATGTCCCAGGATGCTGAAATTGTATCGCCCTCTAGGCCCTTGGACTTGACCTCCCTGGATAAACCACACAGCAGCTGGGGGACAACAGGTTTATTGTGAATAAAAGGTATAGGAAAGTGTTTGGAGGCAATTCTATGAAGCCTCCAAATAGCAGGAAATAACAGGAATCAGCAGTGGATAAATAATCCCGTGGCAACAGGGATCCAAGCGGATGGATTCAGGAAACAAGCCGGATGCAATGAAAGTCTCTTAAAGGTTCCCAGTCAGTTTAAGATGGCAAGGAAGGTTTTCTTGGAAGCAATAAAGTTCAGTGGCTTATAAAGTCTTTACAGGAGCAACACAGGAATGTAGCACTGGAGCAGGATCAAGTCAGCCCGATGCTGGCTGGCACAGGCTTCTGGAAGGCCCGAAAGTGGCCTCTCTCACAGGAACATCCTTGAATGCGGAGTTGGTACGAGATACCTTCAATGGGCATCTCCAAGCAGTTATAGTGTCCAGTGGCTTTGATCTGGGTACGTCGAGTGTCAAAGTCCCATGATTGATGACTGTATGTTTAGCTACCTCAGTCTCTCCGGAATACGCAACTCGTTAGGAGCTCGCAGTTGGCAAAGGGAGCTGGACTCGAAGCATCTCTGAGGCGCTTCGCTTATCAGGGGAGGCCCGTTTGAGTAACCTTGGCCTGTCCATGTTGTGCATTCAGTACCTGCTTCTCACGGGAAAGGCAAAGGGGCCCAGAGGGAGTCTCTGGAGAGAAACAAACTGGCTTGGAAAGTTCTTTGCAGCCGGCATGGCTGCGGTCTTGCTCAAGCAAAACTGAGGCCTGAGGCCCTTGAGGTGTGACAAATTGCCACAGGTTGTAAGAAACCACATCTGTCAACTAAATCACATCCTCTTTCAATGCTGTTTTGATGTAAAGGCACACAATTCCATGACAAGTGCACATAATTTTTTACAACAGTAATGACTTTCTGCTTGATGAAGACACCGATTCCACCATAACTGATATATTTGGCAATATATTTGGTCTGCTGATATGTTTGGGAAAGGAGTAATGGTTTGGATTCTGTGCCTCTCTTCTCCTTTTAAAACTTTGAAGTGAATTGAACAGGCATTTCAAGCATAGCTCCAGGGGTGATCGTGAAAGTGGTATTTGTCTCAGGGCACAACATTGTTCTTCAGACCTGCCAAACTGTCATATCCTAGTTTATTATGTCAGGAAACTCTCTTGTCAAAGTTAAGCAAAGTTAATCACATTTATTTCAAAAGCAGAGCTGAGATAATGAATAATTCATTTATATTAAAAACAATGGGCTGTTAAAAGATTGAACTGTGACATCCAATGTTTGCTCTATTGCTCTACACTAGACAATGGTACTTGTAGTTTACACTGAAGTCTATGAGACAGATGGGTTCTGGCTATTAACACAAGTTCTATTACTTCCACGAAGGTCAAAATCTTACAGGCAGCGCAGTCCTATGAGTATCTTCAATGCTGTGACCCAGAGCCTCTGAAATATCTAAATAATGGCTGGGCTCCACCTAACAAGGTGGAACCGGGGAAGTTATACCTTTTCTGCTCTTGCTTTTCTTTCTCCTTTTCTGCTAATTCATCCCATTGAAAATAATGGGAGACACTGATCTATGATAATTTCAGACCTGGTATAGATCTGTGGGTGAATTGGAGGCATGGCTAGGAGCCCAAAGAAGAGTTATGCATCCTTTGAACCAGTTGTCTTGCATGACACACTGGTATTATTAACAATCTGTGTAATCCCAAGAGGAGAGTTCAGGTGTTTATAGTGGTGGCGGCAACTGAACTGAACTGTTTTGTATGTTTGTAGGAGGAGTCTCTGCTTGCAAGATACTATTTAAGGCATTTAGAATTTGCACTCTTCCTGGAGAGTAAAGGAATGATCAAGTGGCAGAGAATATTGCAGAATACAGTGGAAACAGACAATTTCCTCCCACTGCAGCTCCATTCTGTGCTCCCTAAACTAAACTGGAGGGTTTAGAAGCCCTGTGAATCTGGTTTTTGTGTGACACTGAGGGCTACAGGGAAATAGAAAGATAGTAAGAACATTTTGTTATGACTCCTGATAAAATTGCAATGTGATGCATAAACATAAAGCACACATAACTATGGCAAAACACACAGGTGTTAGATGAACTTTGGTTGAAAACAACAAAAAGCTTTTTTGCTTCCATTAATTGCAAGTGTTACCTTGTATTTTGTTGTTGTTCAATAAAACCAAAGAAGAGAGCATAGAAAGACATGGGTTCATTATTCATTGTCATCAACATCTGCATTCTGGAGACACTAACCTGAACCATGTGGCAAATAAATAAACCATTTCTTTTAGACATATTAAATTCCTTCTTCTGATGATAAAGGACATTACTGGATTTAAATATGGAATTAAATAGGAATGATAAATCAGAACAGATTGCTCATAGCTTTTGGATGTCATAACAAAGTGCCACTCCAGTTGGTAATTTCTGTTCAGTTCATTAGTCCTTAATTAATGCTCCAGTAACATAAAGAGTAAACAACAGTTGCTCTGCTTTGTGGCTTAATTAAGCAGAACAAAACTTTCCAAAATGTGGAACCTCAGAAGCGGAAGGTATTGTACTGGTGCGCAAGAGTCTGCCAACAATAATATGAAAAAATTGCCTTGGCCTTGCCAAGACTGCTTCCCTGTGAAGACGAAGCTTCTGCAAGTTCTGTGAAGAGTTTTCTACACACAGGGGTTCTTCTCCTTTTCCTGCCTCACAGCTTGATAAAAGATATTTTTCAATGTCAGACCTCTTCGACCTGTAGGCTGCCCAGCCCTCTTGAAAAACGTGACTACAGTTGCCATCCTAAATACAACTGCTAATGAGGAAGCATTACTTGGACATTTTACTTGGAAAAGCAAATTTCCTACAATTTCCAGAATTCTTCCACCAGAATGATATACTCAGGGCCGGCACGTCCATTACGCGGAGGAAGCAACCGCGTAGAGCGCCATCTGCTGGCCAGCCAGCATGGGCGCTCCATGTGGCGGCCGGCCGCAGGCAGCGCTGCGGCTGCCTACTTTTGGGGCTTGCCTTGCCGGCTGCGCATGGGCGCTCCACGCGGCGGAACGCGGAGTGTCCATACGCACGCGCACAAGCGGCAGGCAAGCCTTAAAAGCAGGCAGCCGCGGGCCACAGCGTCCTTGGGGCTGCTTGCCGCTTCTGCGCGTGCGCAGTTCCTCCAAGGCGAAGTAGCGCGCAGAAGCAACTGCGCACGTGCAAAAACCTCCTCGAGGAGGACTCGAGGAGGCTCACCTCACCTGCCGCGCTAGCAGCACGACGAGGCCGGGCGGAGACTGAGTCAGTGAGTCATTGCACAAGCACAACATATTCAGGTCAGTGGAGTTTCTTTCCTCCTGAGCTTTTATTATTAGTATTATTGATATAATATTAAAGTGGGGAGATTTGGGGGTCCTTTTGTTGTTCTTAATATAATGAAATAACCCAATATAATATCATATAATATTAAAGTGGGGAGATTTGGGGGTTCTTTTGTTGTTATTAATATAATGAAATAACCCAATATAATATCATATAATATTAAAGTGGGGAGATTTGGGGGTTCTTTTGTTGTTATTAATATAATGAAATAACCCAATATAATATCATATTAAAGTGGGGAAAGCATAGGTGGTTTTTGCTATTATTATTAATTGTATCCAAAGCCGGGCTGGCTTTGAACTCATGACCTTTTGGTCAGTATTGATCAGGGGCATTCAGGTTAGTGGAGTTCGGGGCTGAGCTTGCCTTGGGCTTCCTTTGAGAGGGGAATTGGTCAGGCCCCTTCCTTTCCCCCTCAGTTGCTTTGCTTAAAAGGAAAGGGCCTGAGGCAGCAAGAAATGGTGGTAGTTGGAGACCAAATCCAACTTGGGAAGGGCAAAGTTGGCCCATGGCTTTTGGAATTAAAATGTGCTGCTCTATGGTCCCCATTGTATGCTCGGCTTTTGGAATTGAAAGGGTGCTTCTCTATTTTCCCTGTTGCATGCTTTGCTATTGAAGTAATACTACACCTATGTGTTGTTATTATACTTGTTACTAGCTTGGGGATGCGGCGCTGCCCGGGTTATTTGAGGAAGGCATTGTGTGCCAAGGTTGGTCCGTATCAGTTGTTCATTTGGCTCGCAGTGGTTTCGGGAAGTGAGTGAAGGTACTTCAAGTCCCATAATCCATGGTCCATCCTCCTCCAAATTGCACCAGGATGTAGGGGGTTCTGTGTGCCAAATTTGGTCTTGATCATTCTAAAAAAGTTAATTTGTGTTAATTCTATGTAATGAAACTATATGAACATAATGTGATACGTAAACTTCTGGTTTGTAAAATAAATCTTTTATTTAACTCTATGTATTTTTAATCTGAGTGATGAGTATATGTTTGTTTAAACTGTTATTGTTTAATGATGTATGTTTTAGGGTTCTGTACATTGTACGTTTGGGCATCAAATTGCTGCCTTGTTAGCCACTGAGAAGGGCGGGATAAAAATGTTGCAAATAAATAAATAAATAATATCTTATACCTTTTGTTATCAAGTGATTTGGGGGGGGGGCAAAATAATGTTCGCTTACCATTTAAAATTACCTTCGTCCGCCCCTGGATATACTCACAACATTTCAAAGATGAAAACTTGAAGTCATGTGTCCACAGCCATTAGCTGTATTGGATCATGGGCCCTAAAAGTTCTAGTCAAAAAAGGGAATATTTCTCAACTCTCTGAATAAAATATTCTATTGTGGATTTATGAAACTATCCATGGAATGATTGTCTTCCTTTACTGTACTGAGCAACTGTGGAAGAAAGTCTAAAGAACAATTTTAATTATGTTTAATGGACTATTGGAAATTCCATATATCCTCTATAACAAGAAAGAACAAACGTTTGTCATCCAATGTTAAAACTGATAGTCATTTCTTCTTATGTCTTCTCTTCTAGTAACCTCATCATAGTCTTTCTTTTTTTTAAAAAAAAATCTATTATTTTATCCATGTCTAAGCTGCTGCATTATAGTACAGTCTAATATTTGGTAGTGCCATTCCTCCTCTATCTTTTGCATCTTGTAAATGTTTCATTTTTATTCTAGGACTTTTATTTTTTGAAATGATTTTTTTGTCAATTCTTTATTTCAAACTTTAAAAATTGTTTGTTTTGACAAAACTGGTATTGTTTGAAATAAGTATAACTGTTTTGGGATTACATTCATTTTGATAGTTCATATTCTTCCCAGGAGACACATTTGCAATTCTTTATAAATCCCATGGCCTGTTCTATAAACTAAAAGTTCAAATAACAAGTCCATATAAATAATCATATTGAATTATTTCAATTAGTGGTGTAAATAGTGATCAGATTCGCACATCTAACATTATTGGATTGGTTGTGAAAATTAACATTTTCTACAAGGTTTGAATTGTAAGTTATGTGAAGGATCCGATTGCATGATATCCAGCTCTCTCAGAGAAGGCAAACTGAAAGCAAGACCAGAAGGGTATATCATTCATAGAAGAAATAGACAGGATTCCTCGTGGCTGGCTTGGCATGTGCTTGTGTCAGGAATGTTAAATATTTAACTGTTCAACACACATTAGCAATTGCCCTGTAGCACTCTGTTGCATCCTGTGCCACAGTTTGGGAATCAAACTGCAATAATCTGCGAGTCGCCATTGTCTATCAAATCATTATAAATTGCATGGCTGTGTGTTGTTCAACTGGTGAACCATCCACTCTGAGAGAGCATGAGTTCCATGGCCTTTTCTCAGCAGGTTAGCTGTGTTTGTGAATAGTTTCCATGGGGATTCCAATGAGTCGAGCTTCCTCAAATTTGAAAAATGAACAGATCATGACAACAGAACAAATTACTGTGGTATTGTGCCATCCATTTTTTGTGTTGCTTTGTTTTGTTTCAAGAACCACAGCTAGATGTCATGTTGGCATGAGGAAATGCTGACAACAATGAGGTTTATTATAAATCTAGCTCCAAAAAATACAGTTGTATGGTGGTCAAATCAGATGCTGTGTTAAATGCACAATTTAATATGGTTACTAACTTTTTAAAGATAAAGTAGATGGTAAGTGAGTTTGATTTAATTGGGACTAGGGTCATTGCATGATAGCAAAGGTTTTGTAACAATTTCTGCCTGCTCAATTTTCCTAATGTAGCCAAAATTCAATTGTTGGTACCAATTAGAATAGAGCCACTGAATCTATGAAATCATGGTAGATCAACATAAAAATAGAAATCTCATTAGTTTCATTTATCTATTGTAGTTGGAAACTAGCATGTGAGGCCTATGATTTATTCTATGAATATAGTTATTTTGGGTACATATAGCAGCTTTCCTGGGTGACAGGGGTTGGCAGCATTTGAGGGACAAACAATCCCACTTTTAAAATATTCCTAATTTCAGATTGTAAAAATAAAAAACCCCAAAATTAAAAATTGAACCATTTGATGACCCTTCAGGACAACCAAAATCTATTGCCTGAGGCCACCATCTGACTTTTCTAAAGATAGGGACAAACCTGGAAAGAAACCATCTTGCAAACACAGAGCACATGTTTTGTATCCAGTTTGATACCTTGAGTCTGATCCCTGGTGTTTCCAGTTATTTATAGAAAAGTAGCAGGTGATCTCTTGGGGCACTTCCAGACAGAAGTAAAATCTGTGCTGAAGCGGGTTTTAGTCCTCATGGCACCCAAAAATCCACCATTATGTTCTTCCTCACACCCTCCTGGCACAAGGAAACCATGTGCCAGGAGACTGGTGGCCAGGTAAGTTTTCTTTTATTTTAAGGGGTAGTTTAGGAGCCTAGGGTTCGGTGCCCTCTCAGTTTTTCAGGCTATGTGGATTGGGCCCAGCTTCTTAAAATTAGTAGTTCTACATCTTTCTAATGTTTGAAAATCTCTACATTCACTGCTGTAAGAAAAAAACCTGAAACAAATTACTCATGATGGAGAGACGGATTCAGAATACATCTTTCCCTTAGTCTGTTGCCCAAATCTTTTGGTTCAGCTGTTCTGCATGGCATGTGTATACTGGCATTTGCTATGCAGATGTACAGAAGCTGACTATCTATCCAGACTAACAGTGATTCAAAAACGCATATGTTAAAGAGGCTGGTAGGAAAAAGGAATATATATATATATATATATATATATATATATATATATATATATATATATCCCCCACAATGGTTTCAATTTGAGGGGTCTGGCAGTGCAGTTATTTTTATCCAAGGATGCTTTTCATTTGATTCCTTTTTTCAAAAAAATGCTTTACCATATGTTCATCCAGAGGTTCAAAAGGATTGCTAACAAACATTTCATCTTTTTTTTTAAAAAAAAGAAAAACCCAAGAGTTGGCATTCAGCCCTTGTGAAGAAGCATATGCAGTCAAATAGTTTGTCTCCAACAAGCTGTTTCTCTTAATGTGTTCCTAATTATGATCCCATATATTGCTCATTGTGACTGGCTGAACAATATGGCAGTAATTTCTTAACAGGCCATGCTGTTCTTTGAACTGTAAGTACAGAGGGCCAGAACGGAACCAGATCAGTGGGACGGAGTGCTGGGAAGTGAAGCCAGATGTAGCCTCTGGAGATCCATTTCCAGATGTTCTCCAGAAAGGGACCTGAGCTCAGAGCTATAAAAGCTTTCCCCTCCTCTTAGGAAATACTACAATGATGATGACGAAGGTGATAATTAATATTATTCCTAGGGTAGATGTTCTCTTATTGAGATCTGCAGCTTTTTGAGGAACCTGTCAGAATGTTAAAATGCAACATTTGTGGAAAGTGACAATACGCAAGGTATCCAAGCTTCAGATATTTTAGGTCCTGAAACAATTTGGTTAAAATGATTCCCTACTTCTCTGAAACAGTTTTACAATGCTCCACTAAATAGAAACCCTGTGGGATCAGACCACAGGTCTACCTAGGATCTCTTCATATGGCCCTTTCAAGCCATGCCAATTGGTTGGCAGTCTCAGACAAAAGGGAAGGCATGTGAGGCAACTTGTGACACCCCCACAACCCTTCCTCCTTACCCCATCATACAGTGGGGATGGAATGGGGTGCGTTGGCACCCTGTCCCCATCAGATGAGAGAAAGAGCAGAAAGTGCTTTGCCCCACTGTCCTTTCCCCCATCTTATGAGAAAAGGGGGAGGAAATTGCAGGTAGCTTCATTGGAGCTACCCAAAACATACTTTTCTTCTTATAGTGGTGAAGGAAGCACCCACATTTCTCCCACCTCCGCTATGGAAGAAATGTGGGTGCAGCTTGCCATGCATTGTGTGATGGCATATGGCAGGCCCCATCCAAGTCATGAATAAAAGGGGCAAAACGGGACTAAAATGCCCATGTGAAGAGGTCCCTAGTCTCCTTTTCACAGTAGCTAACCAGTGGTGTATAGGAGGCCCACAGACTGAATGGGAAGGAAATAGTATCTTCCCCTTTGTATGTATGCTGAAGCAATTGTTCAGATGAAGGACAGCTCTTACACTTGAGACAGTGTGTAGCTACTACAAATTATAGCCATCAATAACCTTAACCTTGTGAAATATACCTCTGTATCTACATATTGAAGGCAGGAAAATATGACCTCTTTTTGAGTTTGTTGCCCAGAAATACTTTATTATCTTCAATAAAGTACAGTTCATACAAAAATTACCAACTAAATACAGTGGTTCATCACACCTTAGATTGTGTCTCACTAAACCGGCCTTATCATGCATCAGGATGGTCCTGCTTCAAAACACCTGCATAGATGGACAAAAAGAAAAAAATCAACTGGCATTGACTTTACTGCACTTATATAAATTATTTGAATTATTTGAAATTACCCCCTTGACATTTTATATTGATGGTAATGATGGTGATGATTACAGATGATGATGATGATGATGATGATGATGATGACAATGATGATGAGGGGCACAACTATTATTTTACCATGCAAGATGAACTAAAGTCAGGTTTTTGACCTGACTTTAGTGAGATTATATCACTTGAGCTTGGGAACATGTAACTCTTGGTTGTACTCTATACATATGTATGCACAGATGTTTCTTGCACAGAAAATGCACAGAAGCAAAGGATAAATAAAAATGCATATGAGCAAGGGGTTATCAAAAATATTAGTGTCTGAGGCCAAGGACAACATGGTTCCTATTTGGTATTAAGTCATGGAAGACTAGCAACTGGGAACTAGAATGGCCATGAGAACATACCAGTATGTTCAGCATCCCAGTAAACTCCACTGAACACCATTTTGGCCAAATCCCTGAAGTAAGATTTTGTTCAATTCAATATGATTCAACACTTACGGTGGATCAGCAGTCTCCACCCCACTCAATGCATTATAGCAGTTTACCCCTCTCTCCAAAGAATGTATTGCAATTCATATGTTTACCATTAGGGGAGGAAACAACCAGGTAACTACTAGTGCTTTGTCCATCAGTTTCACATGAGGAGGTTGCTCCAGTCTGTCTTATGGTAGGGCTGGCTCTGATATCTGCTATTTACAGATGGATGAATGAGGATGGGGAAGTAGCTCCCTAACTGCCTCATAACATTTATTTCTGGCCTAGAATATGCTGAAGTGCTATCACAGTTCCCTCTCTTAACTACAGTCAAAGTAGTCATTGCTAAACATTTTAAAGGACTATATATGACCTGGAACAATGTAATATGAGAAGTAATAATAATAATAGAAAACTTTATTTATACCCCGCCACCATCTCCCCCAACGGGGACTCAGGGCGGCTCACATGAGGCCAAGCCCAAACAACAAATTACAATAAAATAAAATACAATAAAACAACAACCAAAATGCAAACAATATCACAGTAAAATACAAAACATATGAATACAATGAGCAATACACAAAAAACATAAGAAAGCAATAAACAAACATAATGATAGTGAGCGGGCAGCATGTACAATAAAATGATTTTAAAATTCAGGGTGAGATAAAAGGAGCAGATTATTTGAAAGGGAGAACTCATAGAGAAACAGGGTAGTAGACATACCTTCATACAAGGGGGGGGGTACTCCTAAGACAAAAACATTGAGGGGAGCAATAGCTTATGATTGTGTGGCTACTCTCCAAAAGCGCAGTGGCAGAGCCAGGTCTTGAGATTATTTTTATAGGTTTCTAAGGTAGGGGCTTTCCTAATCTCTCCGGGCAATGAGTTCCAGAGTCAGGGAGCCACAGAGGAGAAGGCTCTTTCCCTTGTACCCACAAGGCAAACTTGAGAAACTGGCAGGGGCAAAAGGAGGGCCTCTCCCGAAGATCGAAGTGCTCAGGTTGGTTCATGGAGAGAGATACGGTCATGAAAGTAGGAGGGTCCCAAACCATTAAGGGCTTTATAAGTAAGAACCTGTATTGGGACCTGAAGATGAATGGCAGCCAATGAAGCTCCTTAAACAGGGGGGTTGACCGCTCCCTGTATGTCGCCCAAGTTATTAATCTGGCTGCTGAGCGTTGGATGAGTTGTAATTTCCGGGCCGTCTTCAAGAGTAGCCCCACGTAGAGTGCATTGCAGTAGTCCAGTCTAGAGGTAACTAAGGATGGACCACCATGGTCAAGTCAGACTTCACAAGGTATGGTCGCAGCTGGCGCACGAGTTTTAATTGTGCAAAGGCTCTCCCGGCCACCACCGACACCTGTGCATCAAGTGTCAGCGCTGAGTCCAGGAGGACCCCCAAACTGCAGACCTGTGACTTCAGCAGGAGTGCAACCCCGTCCAGCAGAGGTTGCCACCCAATACCCCGGTCAGACAGGCAACTGACGTGGAGGACCTCTGTCTTATCAGGATTGATGCTTAGCTTGTTCGTCCTCATCCAGATCATCACAGTGGCCAGGCACTGGTCCAGTATCATCGGGGCTTCCTTGGAATCTGACGGAAATGAGTAGTGGAGTTGGGTGTCATCTGCGTAGAGATGGCACTGTACTCCAAAACTCTAGATGACCTCTCCCAGCGGTTTCATGTAAATGTTAAAAAGCATGGGGGACAGAATGGATCCTTGCGGGACCCCACAGGTCAATGGCCAGGAGTCTAAGCAGGAGTCCCCCAGTTTCACCGACTGGGAACGGCCCTCCAAGAAGGACTGGAGGCACAGAAGAACCGTGCCCCCAAGTCCCATCCCTGCAAGTCTCCCCAGAAGGATAGCATGGCAGATGGTATTGAAAGCCACTGAGATATCCAAGAGAACAAGCAGGGTCACACTCCCCCTGTCCAATTCCCTGTGGAGGTCATCCACCAAGGCGACCAAAGCCATCTCAGTACTGTGCCCAGGCTGAAAGCCAGCCTGCAAATGTTCTAGAAAATCGGTGACATCGAGGAATCCCTGAAGCTGTGAGGCACCCACCCACTCCAGAACCTTGCCCAGAAAAGGGAGGTTGGAAACTGGTTGTCACATATAGTCAGGTCAAGGGAGGTCTTCTTTAGTAGAGGTTTTACCACCGCCTGCTTAAGGCAGGATGGGAATTTCCCCTGGCCCAATGAAGCATTTATTATCACAACAAACCATTCCAACAACCCCTCTCTGGCCAGCTTAACTAACAAGGAAGGGCTAGGATCCAGAGCGCAAGTGATCGCCCTCACAGTCCCAAGGATTCCCTCCACATCTTCAGGAAGAACAAGCTGGAAAGAATCCTGTAAGATCGAACAGACAGGTGCCTCGGTTACCTCAACTGGCACTGCATTTAACCTGGATTCCAGCTAAAGACGTATCTGAGCAACTTTGCCTGCAAAATGGCGCACAAAATCGCTACACTGAGTTGCCGAGTTGTCAGGAAGCTCCTCAACCTCGGAAGGCTGGAGGAGCTCCCCAACAACCCGGAACAACTCCGAAGGTTTATTTGCTACAGACGCTATGCAAGCAGTTGAGAATGCTTTCTTGGCTGCTTGCAAAGCTGCGGAATAAGCCCTAATAGCGGCTTTAGCCTGTGCTTGGTCCGATACGTCGCAAGATTTCCTCCAGATGCACTCTAGACTCCTCCTCCAGCGCTTCATCACAGACAGCTCAGACAGCTCCTTGGTGAACCAAGGAGTCGGTGTGACTGCGCAATGAGAGGGGATGCTCGGGAGCGATCGTGTCTATCGTCCTGGCCAACTCACTATTATAGAAGTAGGAGAGGCCGTTGATAAATACAAGACTGCTTTGGCTGTATCTCATTCTTAGAAGCATTAAATATTCACAACATGGTATAAGCTATTGAAATATCTAACAAGGAAGGAGGTAATTAGATAAAAATAACCTGTGAAGATACATAAGACTTGAGACGGAAAAAAAGTGAGTGGACAAAAAAACCCCATAAGGGTTGAAAGTTGATTTTCCTATGAATGATCCAACCACCCTGGTGATTCAAATGAGTCAAGCTACACTATTACAGGGTGAATGACCGTTAGCTATCAGACAGATTCTCAGATTCAAAAGGATATATTACTTGGAAAGTTGAATAATTGGTCTTGTTCATGTTAAAGCAATTCATTCTTATTGAGATCAATGAGTATGGAGGAAAATAAGAGAGTATGATGTCCTAGGGTTACATGTAGCTCACAGCCCGTTTTAATAGTTCCCTCAAAGCAATCAGATTGATCCTCTGACATACATAATTAGTCTCACTAAAACAATTGGTTGCATGGGAGCAGAAAGAAAAGGAGGGAGGGAGGGAGGGAGGGAGGAAGGAAAGAAGGAAGGAAGGAAGGAAGGAAGGAAGGAAGGAAGGAAGGAAGGAAGGAAGGAAAGAAAGAAAGAAAGAAAGAAAGAAAGAAGGGAGAGGGGGAGAGGGAGAGACAGAGAGAGGGAAAAAAAGAAGTAGAAGAAATAAAAGAAAAAAACAGCTGGAAGAAAGGAAATCGTTGGATGTTGCTACACACTTCATTTGCATTATGATGTTACTGAGGAACTCTTTTTGTGTGTGTCAGGAGTGACTTGAGAAATTGCAAGTTGCTTCCGGTGTGAGAGAATTGGCCATCTGCAAGGACGTTGCCCAGGGGACACCCGAATGTTTTGATATTTTACAACATTAGCAATTTTCTTTTTGTTATACGAAAGTTTAGGACTTGCTCTGCACAAAATTCACATGTTAGTATTTTTTATAAATAAGAGAGTACTTTCTATACAAGGCACAGCATTTTCTGCACAGAAAACAATGTTGTGTGCAGAAGTGTTATTTTCTGTGCATAAAATGTTGAATTTTTAATTCCTGTGTATAAAAAATTCTTCAGTTAGCAATGTATTCTATACAAAAATCACACATTTTGCGTATGTTCAGTGCAGAAATTCATATTTAAAACAGAATTAAACCTTTAACTATATTAAAACAAATTAAAACATACTTAAATGATTAAAACCATTATTTTGTCAGTTTTCTAACATTTGAGAGAGACATTTTAACCCTTTTAGAAATCATTATTTTAAAATATATTTCTCTTTATTCCAAGATGAAATTAAATACAGTTTGGCCCTCCATATCTATTGATTCAATCCTTTTTGGCTTAAAAAATTAAATCCAAAATGCAAATCTTGTTTTTGCCATTTTATATAAGGCACATGTTTTATTATGCCATTGTATACAATGGGACTTGAGCTTTGGGGAATCCTGGAATCAAATACTAGCAGGTACCAAGCACCTAATGCGATATTGAAAAAGAACATTCATTTGAGTAAAGCAAATATCTACCTTATACCTGTGAAATGAAGTGTTTTTTTTCCTTTTTATCCACCATGATTCTCTAAGCAAGAAGCTGAAAAATGAATGGGACAGCTAGTGCGGAATAAGGCAAGCACCTTACATGTATCTTCTGATCCCACCTATCACATAATCCTTTCACTTCCAATTTATTAGTCTCTAAGCAGCCTTGAGGAGGAGAGGCTGAAATGGAAGGTATTATGGTCCAATGGATAGCAGACATGGCAATGTGGGATGGCTGTGGTGAGCCTTCACACCATTTGAGCAAGACTGTGGTTGTGGCATCTTGCCAATGGTTGAAGTGAAAATTCAGAGTGACAACAACTTCTTGCCAAGATATAGCATTGCCCCATGGGCCTTCATTTCAATTCAAAGTTCAAAACACTCCACGGCCAGCCAGATCGCTTTTATCAAATTCCCACAAAAGCATTAAGAGTGGGCTAACTTTAGGTTTTTTGTTTTTAAAAAGAGTTTTAAAACAGTATTTTTTTGGTATAATGATTGACTTCCAAAATAATATTTGTATTTTAAAACAAAAGAAATAGATCTTGGTATCTAATGTTATCCAGCAAAATACTCTGTGACATATATTTGATAATGGAATCAGTCCACAGAATGCTGTTTATGTTATTGTGACAGCTTCACTTTTCAGCACTATTCCAACAGACTATATTAGGAAGGCATCTTAATATAGGCACCAAAGACGAAACTAGAAAAAGGAAAGTGAGCTTTATACATTGTTCAGTTTGAGACTTGAGAGAAAGGCAGTTTACATACTTGTTTTGGTTGTTTTTGAGCATACAGATCCTGAAAACTACTCATAGTAGTTCCCAACTCACATGAGACAATAATTTACCCCACACTTTAGGTCAAACTTTAAAGGAGCTATCTAAGGTACTGAAGATGTTCTAGCAATGTGGATCTTCAACCTGCCTCCAGAATATGTTCAGCAGCTTGGATAGGTCCTTTAAAATTCAGACTAAAATCTGGAGTGGATTCAACAGATCATTGGCATGACAGTGACCATGGCAGAAATCATACACGAGGAGATGTGGGTAAAGACATTCCACTGACTCCCTCAATTGCGTGAGAATTACAAACCATCCCACACCAGGAAGAAGAACTCAAATGAACCAAGAGAGCATATTTATAAGATAGGGAATGCATTGGCTTTTATGAAAGTCTGAACATGTTCTCCAAGCCCACTTATCATTTCACAAGTATATGAATTGGTGTAATGAGACTGGGGGAAAGCCAGTTGAATAACTGCAACAAGGAGAAAGTGCATTCATGATCTTTTGCTCTGGAGGTTTGAGCAAGTTAAATGTTACTTGCAGGGAACTATATCTTTTAGAGCACCAATTTCATGCTGGACATAGTAGAATACTCCAACTGGAGTGACATCATATTTTCCTCTTACGTACAGTATTATCTTTGGAGGGGGGAGCAGGAGGAAACATGAAGTATCTGCATTTGGCCTCAGCCCTGTTGCTCCTGTAATGTCTCATTCCACCCTAACTCCCAGTCAATAATACCGCTAAAGTGTTTCCTGAATAAATTACCCCTCTCTCCCTTGAGCACTATGGAATGCTGCAGGCATCCAAATGCCCACATTATAACAACCAATTCATAGGACAAGCATGTAGCCATCCCACCAGAGATATTGTGAGTTTTTGGTGGTCTGGAAAGAGAAGAGTTATGTCTGCACTCCTCCCTTGTCTAGCATCATTAAAATGTGCTTTCCCCCTTCCCTTGTCCATTCCAGTTTCACAATGTTCCATTCTGTACCTCATAAGTGCTTAATTTATTCCAACTCTTTGGCCTGACCTGTAATCCCCCCTCTCCTCACCCATCTGACCCATCTGTGTTTCATTTCCCACTCATCAACGGCCAAAGAGCTAGGCCTAGGCCTTGTTTAGAACCATTAGACAGGGGCTGGCAGTGTTCCCTCTTCCTGCACCACATCCTCCCCTGAAAAATATGACCATCAGATCAGAGAACAGAGTCTGCTTTGTCCTTCAGCAACCAAGATCTGGAAGTACTTTCAATCATTTGCACTCTATACCCACTCAAATGCATTAATGTGATCAACATTGGGTCTGTTGTAGGCATTTCCCCCTCCCCGTCTCTCTCTCTCTCTCTCTCTCTCTCTCTCTCTCTCTCTCTCTCTCCCCCTCTCCCTCTCCCTTTCCCCCTCCCTCTCTCCCTCCCTCCCTCCCTCCCTCTCCAGCAAATAGCTTGCTAACATTCCAGGCATGTACTTCCCTGAAAACAAGGCTGAGACAGGGCCCTGAATATTCAATTGGAAAATCACCAAGAGCGAGAGCTTAGCTTGGCACGGCTGGTGTTGATTCTTAATAAGTGACTTCCTAAAAGCTGAGGCATGAGGCTTACAGCTTCAATGACTTGTTTGAAAAATATTTTGTAGGTGCCTCATACCACTTTATTTCCTGTGGTATGCGTCATATTGTGAGTTATTCTGAGCCAGGCTGTTTAAGAGCACTAACATCTCTCTCTCTCTCTCTCTCTCTCTCTCTCTCTCTCTCTCTCCCCCCCCCAAGATTGTGGGGTTTTAACGAAAAAATGTGCTTATACAAGATGAGCTCATAGCTATTAGTGCTGATGTAGATTTAACTACTTGGAGGCCAAAACATGCAGAGCTTAATACCTGCCAGCTCTGTGTCTGTTTGGGGTGGGTAAAGAACATGCAAGGCTACCTGATCACCCAAAGAAAATTCCTGACAAGTGTATAAAAGGCTTGTCAAAGAGAGATGGCCAGTTTTGAACCCCACTCATAAAGACCATAAAAACACAAAACTTTTTGTTCTCTTGGGGAAAAAATCACTGCTTTAAGGTCTTTTTAGTTATGTGGTTGGGCAGATCCAGCTGAAGTCTCTCCAATAATACTATATCCAGGGAACACATTTTGTCCAGGGAAGCTGGAAACACTAGATATTAGGCTTGTTTTATCATGGAAAAAATGGCTTCAAAATTCGCTTTGGATGTAGGGGGCGCCGGCACCTCATATCTGATAGACTTCCAAAGTTATTAATAGTTTTTTGGAATTGATTTGGATGTACTTCCGAAATTCAGAATGGCATCGTTAATGGCGTCCACGATTGCGCAATGCACAGAAACCTGCAGAAGGGACAGTCAAAACTTGGGGGATTCTCTTTCCCTCTATTTTTGATCGCTACTACTGACAAAACTAGTCACACTGGTACAAAATATTGAATACATTTAACACAATAAAAATTTAAAACATTTTAAACGCAATGGAATGAGCAGAAATGACATACGAATATATTCCGAATATATGGCGATGGAGACTTCGGAATGGCGAATCCACTTCCTGTTTCCTTAACTCTCTTCAGAATCGCTTTGAAAATCTAAAACATACGAATTACATCCGAATTTTGGATATATCCGAAGTTTGAAAACAGGCCTACTAGATATATTCTAATATTTTATTCATTTGTTGTGACTTTTCACCAGCCTTACTATTTTGATAAGACAAGACTAGTTGCACTGAATGGGTCCAATTTGTGATTGTATTGATAAGGAGGCATGAGTTCTAGGTGGTTCATGCAACCAATCACAAGGCAGTCTTGTTCTGTGATGTCAACTTCAGAGTTTCTTTCAGTTATCGTCTCTGAGGTTTGTCCTCTTTGTGTTTTCTTTAATCTGAAAGAAGCTTGAATGATACATGAAGTAGTGAATGGCAGGATTTGTGCTTTTAAAAAATGTAGTTGGTACAGATGATGACATGCTAACACTTGGAGGGCAACTTGCTGCTGTTCTTTGGTCCAAGGAGGTCACCTGGCTATGAGAAGACTTGTTTAAAATACACTTTAAGACAAAAGATGGACAGAGTTATTAAGAATTTTCTCTGTTTTATATTCCTTGTGAAATAGATTTATACGGAAGAATATGTCTTTAAAATATATTTACTAATGGTTTCAGTACCTGACTAAAATCTGGAAATCAGGATTTTATTCCCCACTTGGTCATAGAAACCAACTGGGTGACCTTAGGTGAATCTCAGACTCTCAGCCTGAGAAAGCCCAGTGAGAGGTTCACCTTGGTGTTGCTGCAAGTCAGAAATAACTTAAAGACACAACAACAACATTTCATGCTTCTTTCCTGAAGATCGGTTTTTAAATTATGCTCGTAATGCATATCAAATCCTTCACTGTTTCTGATTCAGGTAGAAAAATTAGGTTTTGGATTGAAAGTATGCTAGACAATGCCTTACTGGCAGTCCTGATTTACAGGGACTCAAGTGATTGAATATATGTTTTTAACCACTTGACTATTCTTTGTTCCATGTGCACATACAATATTTTAAGTGAACCCAGTGATAACTGTAGGATGATTTTGAGGTGTTTAAGAGAATAACAACAACAACAAACACCCCCCCCCCAAATAAAACGTTATTTATATTCTGCCCTGTCTTCCCAAGGGGACTCAGGGCGGATTGAGCATTGTTCTTTGGTCAAGATACCCTTCCTGTGTCCTACACTCTGTTCTGGCTGCCAAGTTGCAACAGATTCATTTCTTTTCACTCCCATTGCTACTGTTTGTCCTGATCTTTATTACCACCTCCTCAGCTGCTAGACAGAGAGCTTGCATTTCAGGATCAGTTATGAACCCTTTTTTATTATTTATTTTTTAAAAAACACCCAATGTGCATAGTGCAGACCTGGAATACATGAAGACTAGTGGAAGTGGCTCATTCTGCCTTGGATAAACGCACTAAGGAGTTTTACATGGCATATCCTGGAGGCATACAGCTCAGCACACATTACTAAAAATACATGTGTGTTGTCAGGGCAGGAAAGACAATTGGGGAATGGTTTGTGTAAAAAGAGAGGGATTTCCTTACTGTTTTACACCAATGGTCTCAGACACAGAGCACAACTTTTGTGTCTTCTTCTTCCAATGATGCACTTATTGTTCAATATTGTTTTTCTGTTTACTTGGAATGAAATGCACTTCTTCTCATTAATAACTATACCTGTAATATAGGCACATATCATTTCTCATTAGTTAATTCAATAAGGATCATTTCACATGCTTGTTTTTCTCATACATGTAGTAATAGATCAATTTGACATTCAATACCAATAATGATATTTTGAAGGACAAGGATGTTATTTATTTCTGGCATTTTACCCCGCTCTTCTCAACCCCCGAGGGGGGATTCAGAGCGGCTTCCAAAAAGGCACAATTCGATGCCAACACAGTAAAACACAGTATAAAACTCCCCAAAACATTACACATTAAAATACATTAAAATACAATTACATCAACATATCATACACATACATTTAAGTTTTAAAAAAACAGTGTTCCGTCCATAAAAAGCATTGAGCCCTATGTTCTTTGTAAGGTATATATTCCCATTGTACAGAGTATCAATTTATTTCCAGCTACTGAGTAGACTTCATATTTGAGTTTTGATAGGCATTTTTTGGCCATTCAATCGTTTTCCACTTTTTGTAGTTTATTTATTTATTTATTTATTTATTTATTGTTCGTTCTTATATTCCGCTCCTCCCAGCAGGCTCGGGGCGGATCACAGAAAAATACATGGGCAACATGCCCTACAGTTTGAAATACAATAACATAAAACCACATTAAAACCAGAGTTACATCGACCAATACGGATGCGAGGACATGACATAGTTCTTAAACCGATGTGCCTAATTAAAGGCCAAGCCAAAGAGGGCCGTCTTGCACGCCCTCCGAAACGGGGCTAGTTCAACAATAGCCCGAACATTATCTGGGAGGGCGTTCCAAAGCACCGGTGCCGCCACAGAAAATGACCTTTGTCTGGTCGTCGATAGGTGGCAGGAGCGGACTGATGGGATTAATAACAGATTCTGCTCATCTGATCGCAGTGATCTCGGGGGCAAATACGGGGTAAGGCAGTCCTTCAGGTACGCAGGCCCTAGGCCGTGCAAGGCCTTAAAGGTCAATACCAGCACCTTGAAGGCAATTCGGTACTCAATAGGGAGCCAGTGCAGATGCCGAAGGATAGGTGTAATATGCTCTCTCACCGGCACTCCTGCCAGCAAGCGAGCAGCGGCATTCTGCACTAGCTTGAGTTTCCGGATTGTCGACAAGGGAAGGCCAACGTAGAGGGTGTTACAGTAGTCTAATCTCGAGATGACCGTCGCTTGGATTACCGTGGCCAGGTCGTCCCTGGACAGGTAGGGGGCCAGTCGCCTAGCCTGACGGAGGTGGTAAAATGACGTCCTACTGACCACGGAGACTTGGGCCTCCATGGTCAGTGAGGAGTCCAACATCACCCCTAGACTCTTAACTGACGGCGAAGGATTAAGCCTTTCGCCGTCCAGGGTAGGCAACCGGCACCCACCCAGCCCAGGCCGCCCCGGCCACAGGATCTCCGTCTTCGATGGATTCACCTTCAGCCGGCTGGCACGCAGCCAACCAGTCACGGCTTCGAGGCATAGATGGAAACAATCGGGTACGGAGTCCGGCCTGCCGTCCATTCTCAGCAAAAGCTGGGTGTCATCTGCATACTGATAACACTCCAGACCAAAGTCGCGGGCCAACTGGGCCAGGGGGCGCATATAAACGTTGAATAACAAGGGGGAGAGGATGGCCCCCTGGGGGACCCCACAATTAAGTGAGAGTCTCCCGGAGACCTCCCCGCCCCCCTCCACACGTTGTCCCCGGTCCCGGAGGAAGGAGGCCACCCATTGAAGGGCAGTCCCCCCCAACCCCAGAGCCGGCTAAACGGTGGGTCAACAGTGCGTGATCTACTGTATCGAACGCTGCTGTCAGGTCTAACAAGACAAGCAGTGCTGATCCACCCTGGTCCAGTTGGCGGCGAATCTGGTCTGTAATGGCGACAAGCACAGTCTCCGTCCCATGCCCAATACGGAAGCCGGACTGGAAGGGATCAAGTCCAGCTGTGTCATCTAGGAACTGCTGCAGCTGATCCGCTGCTGCCCTCTCAATTACTTTGCCTAGGAAAGGCAAGTTGGAAACAGGCCTGTAATTGGAGGGAGCCGAAGGCTCTAAGTTCGGCTTTTTCAGCAGCGGTTTCACCATGGCCTCTTTTAACCCCCCCGGGAAGACTCCTTGCTCAAGGGAGCTATTTATGATCGTGCCCAGGGGGCCTCGCAACCCCTCTCGGCAAGATCTAACAAGCCAAGAGGGGCACGGGTCGAGGGAGCAAGTAGTTGGTCTAGCTGCAGCCAGTAACCTATCGACAGCTGCTGCGTCCAGCGATTTAAAACGGGTGAAGGTGGGCCCACCAAGTGGCGGCGGAGTCTCGAGTTCGCTAACTGTATCAATAGTGGCCGGAATGTCCCGGCGGAGAGACGAAATCTTGTCAGCAAAAAAGTTCTGAAAAGCCTCGGCTGAAGGAGCCAAACCCTTATCATTTGGGACAGTTGGGATTGTTGTCAGTGACCGAATTACCTTAAACAATTGAGCCGGGCGCGAACTGGCTGACTCTATCAAGGAAGAGTAGTAACCCTTTTTTGCTTCCTTGATAGCATGCTCATAAACCTCCTTAAATTGTTTATAAGCTGATTTCGACGCTTCGTCACGGAGACTCCGCCACACGTCCTCTAGTTGTCTCTTTCTCCGTTTCATCGCCCGCAACTCCGTTTCTCCGTTTCATCGCCCGCGATTTCTACGGGGAAGGAGAGAACGCCTGGGAGCGATCTCGTCTAGGGCCGTGGAAAGACTGGCATTCCAGTGTTCCACTAAGCCGTCGACCGAGTCGCTGGGGGGTTCCCAGGCCCTTAGAGCATTCAGGAACCTAGTGGGTTCCATAAGTCTCCTTGGGCGAACCAAAATAGGTTCTGCACCCTTACCGGGAGGAGGGGCCAAACCCAGCCGGACTTCCAGGACACTGTGATCCGACCATGGAACCTCCGTGATGGAGGTTAGGATCACCTGAATTCCAGCAGCGAAGATCAGATCTAATGTATGTCCTGCATGGTGCGTAGGGCCGGTCTTACATAGTGAGAGTCCGAGTGCCTCCATGGTAGACACCAGGTCCACGGCTGCAGTTGACGGGGAGGTGGTGTCGGCGTGGACATTGAAGTCCCCCAGAACAATAAGTCTGGGAACTCTCAATGCCCACTCCGCAACCACCTCCAGCAGCTTAGGCAGACTTCCTGCCGGTGCGTCGGGTGCACGGTACATCAGCAGGAAGGCTACACTCTCACCCAGATCCCATACCAGGCCCGTACACTCCATCCCAGGGATGTTCGCTGCTGGAATCGTCCTGGAATTAATAGATTCTCGGCTGAGGATGACCACCCCTCCCCCCCGCCTCTCGGTCCTCATCTGATAACTGGTCACAAACCCCGGGGATGTTAACTCGTGCAGAATAACCTCGTCACCTTCCTGGAGCCATGTCTCCGTGAGACAGGCAAGGTCGGCCTTCCTTTCTGAGAGGAGGTCCCTGATGGTCGCTGACTTGTTCCGCACGGACCTAGCGTTGGCCAGTATCAGAGTTGGAGGAGAGGAAGAAGGGAACTCCCCATCTGCGTACTTCGGGATAGCACGTAGGTCAGAGGGAGGACGAGCCTTCTGTCGGCTCCTCCGCTCTCTCTCATAAGACCTATGGCTACCGTCCCTATTACCCCTACCCGAGATCACGCGTATGGCCCGCCCCTGCCTAACCCTCCCTGACGGCTGGACTAGGTGTTCAGCTCCCTGCCCGTCCTCCGAAAAGGGCGGGGGTGCTGGTATTGTTCAATTGGTCCTTGGCCAGGTTGATTTAAGGGGTGGGAGAACGTATAGGGGGAGTCCGCAGAAGCCCTACGGCTACAGTTGTTGAAAGTTGCCCCCCAAAACGTCCTGGTTCTGTATCTCCCACTTCCTGGCTTGATGGTAGCCGTATGGAAGGAGTCCGTGATGTTAATATCGTCCTCCTTCCATCCTGATGGCAGCCCCAGGGACAGTCTCCTCCTAAGGGCTGGCCTCACCTCAGTCTGGGGGTTGCAGTCTCCTGCTTTAGGAGCAGGGCTCGCTGCTTCTCTCTGGGATCCCAGATAGACAGGAGGGGTAGGTTGGGCCAACCTTTGTTTTGTCCGGGATTCGGTGTTGGCAGGTCTTCTTGGTGGAGCTATAGAGCTACCTGACTCCAGATGGCGCTGTCCAACTTCTGATGGAGGTATGGAGCCTCCCGGCTCAGGGTGGCGCTGTTCGCTTTCCCTCTCCTGGGAACCCCCTCCCTCCCGAGGGAGGGGGGCGGGGGGTGGCCCAGCAGCAGAGGGGGATGCACCCAAGGGGGTTGGAGAAGGCCTACGTCTACGTCGCCGGCGATGATGTCGGCGCCTCCGTCGGCCCCTCCTTCCCAGGTCGTTTCCTTCCCGAAGGTGGGGGGTCAAGGGCTCAGCCAGCGTCACTTCCCTCGAGGTGCTCTCCTCCTCCCTTGGGACGTCAGCTAAAGAGGTGGGCACCAGGGCTCTTCTCTTCCGGCGCCTTCGCTGGTTACGGGTGCGCCTGCGCTTTAGGGCCTCCTCCTCCTTCTGCAGTGGGGGACACATGGCCTCCTGGGCGTCCCCAAGGTCGCGCGCCATCTTAGCTCTCGCCCCCAGCTCATTCCTGATTGAGAGCGAGAGGGAGGCGCGTCGTGGCCGAAAATAGGCCGGGCGCTCCAGGACCCGATCGATGTCAAAGGCGTCGTCTTCCTCTGCCCTCGGCTGCTGGTTAGTGGCTTCGTCTCCTGGTTCCAGCTGTTGGTCAGTACAGTGGTTCCCTGGTCTCCGGCAGGCCGACCATGGGCAGGAGTCTGGATTGAAGCCTGCCTGGGCGATCGGGCAGTCCGGACCAAAGAAGCAGCCCACTGATGGTAGAGTTCGTCCCTCCCCCGGCTCACTCCGCTCCTCTTGGGGATCCACCAGTTCCGCCAGCTCTCCCGAGCCCTCCATCTGGTCCTCCGCCTGGACATCCCAGGAGTGGTCCCAGAGAAGGTCGGGGGAGCAGCAGGGACTGGGGCTCGGGGTTCGGGGTGCTGTTTCTCCTCTTTCCCCCTCTTTCTCCACCTCTTCTGTCTCTGCTCTTTCCCTCCCTTCACGGAGTGCGCCATCGGCAGGAGGATATCCATCCTCCACGAGTGGGAGGGGGGTGTTCGTCCCAGGCACCAGGGCGAGCCGCAAGCGACCCCCAAACTCCTTGAGCTGGGCCTCTAGCCGGTCGAACTCCTCCTGAAGGTGCCATAGGGGTAGCGAGCCCATCAACGCACTCACGGGGACCCGCACCTCCTCACGGCGATCCGGTTGTTCACAAGGAGAGGGGAATGGCACGGGCAGCTCAGGCAGCTCAGAGGCCCCCTGTATCTTCAGTTCAGCCTCCAAAGCCACGCAGTATTGATAGAAGTCCTCGTCATCCTCCCATAGGGGACCCACACCGGCCCCTTTTGGGGGACGGGGGTCAACCCTTACCTGGGGTAGGTCTTTCCTTGGGATAGAAACAGCTCCAGGGACCCCAGGTCCGGATATTAGTGTGCGCGGGCAGAGCGCTCCTGCAGGCTGCTCTTGCACCGGCGCCATCTTGCTAAGCAATGTTTGTGTGGCTTTTTCATGTGGAGGCTTAACATTGTTATGTGCTGTATTGCCTGTTATGTGGTGTGTTCTTCCTTTCATCCACACTTTCTCAAGCAGGTACTTTCCAAGCGTGTTGGACAACAATTCATATCATCCCAAGTGAGTAAGACAATGGTAATGTAGATGCAGTTCAGTTTATCTGGAGGGTACCAGATTGGGAGGGAAAATTGTGTTGGAAAGAGAAAAGTAAAGTATCTTTGTTTCCATTACTGCATGATTCCAGATTCCTGCTGTTATAATCCTCATAGTGTAGATTTATTTTTATTTTCAAAATATTATGTTTCTTTTGATGAAGTCATATGGAAATAAAGTATCTAGAAATCAGAATAAATCATTTGATGCATGTTTTATTTACATATGCTGGACATCTGTGGGGGTTTATGTGAGTTGGCTGCTGGAAGTATTAAATACCAATAATTGTGCACATTCAGATGAAGGTGTAGTGAATGTATACTCATTTCAGGTATTAACAGAAAATCCACACATTACCCAGTCAGATAATGTAAATTGATTGCAGACGGTTTGTAAGGTGTTGTTTAATATGTACAGCATACTAGTAAAATACATTCGGAGTAATGCTAAGGCAGCAGGCATTGTCTCAGAAATACATATGTTACCAACGATCGGCCATTAGCTGCTATACTTGAATGATATTGCCCATTTAAGCAAATTCTCAGGAGAGAATGGTATAATGGCATGGGCATTAGACTAGGATTCCAGATTACTTTGGAATTGGTTTACTGCCTGAACCCAAAGCAATGGCTCCTCTTCATCCTGGAGAGAAGTGACCAGTGGGGTGCCATAGGGTTCTGTCCAGGGCCAACTTGCCGATGATGTCCAATTGGGAGGGATAGCTTAAAGTCTACAGGATAGGATCAGAATCTAAAATGACCTTAACAGATTAGAGGGCTGGGCCAAAACTGACAAACTGACAAAATGAATTTCTTCAGAGAGATATTTATGGTACTACTCTTAAGCAATCAAAGTAAAATGCAGAAATGTAGGATGGGAGAACCCTGGCTTGAAAACAGTGCATGCTAAAGGGATTGGGGAGTCTTAGTGGATCACAAGATGAACATGCATCAACAGTGTGATGTAGTAATTCAAAAAGTACATTTCGTAAAAAAGTCAAAACCTGCATTAACAAGCAAGCTTTTGCAAATGCAATGTAACAGGAAAATATAGAACTATGGAACGAATGGACGATGCAATTGGACAATGATTTTAGTAAGGAGATGCTGATGATATATGTTTTATTGTTTGTGTATGGTTTTTTATATTATATGCTAAATGTTTTAATTGTATTTTATGTTATTGGGGCATCGAATTGTTGCTGACTGTAAATTGCCTTGAGTTTCCTTTGTGCTGAGAAAGGCGGTATACAAATATGGTAAATAAATAAATAAATAGATAAACTCCATGACAAGATTTCCACAAGTTGGAGTAGCATGAAGGCACATAACAATTCTCATTTAGGGCAGCTCTGTTGAACCAATGGGCTTTATTAATGTATTGATTTTTCAACTATTAGTGCAATGGAGCTACTCTAGTTGGAAGTAGTGAAGAGTATTCAGGCTTATGAACATGCAAAATCCTATTCATATGTACAACACATTCTCATGTTACTTCAAGTCTACTGTCAAATTCACATTCACCCATGGATATGAGGATCTCTCAAACTTGATTTTACAGTTTTTCTAATTCCTGCATGCATCCCACCCTGTCCCAGTTTTTGCATTTTGCTGTGCATCTTTGGATAGTTTTATATTATATGCAATCTTCCTATGTGCACACCTATAAATTCAATTTATCTAATATATGAATTTTACTCCATTTAATAAAGTGTGCTTGCATTTTTGTACCATATGAATTTTTAAAATGTGTACATGGTGTTGTGTTCATTTTATTTCTCCGAAAGGCCCTATAAACCTAGCAGATGTGTGAATTTTCAAGACAAGGTGCCTTTCTTCTCAGGCAAAGTGTAGAAAGGCTGCTTTCAGGTAGACAAAATTATTTACCAGCCCTGTGGGCAAGATATTCATTCTAGTCATTTTTATTTTGCTCAGGTCATGAAAAGAAATGTCATTTTGTAATTTGAATGAACCCTTGCCTCCATTATGTTATGACAGCCAGCTTATTCAACTGATTTTTGGGCCATAATAAATGGGATCTGATGGATCAACCCTTATTTTGTTAAGTGGATGGCAAAATTATAGTCCAGAACTTCAGATGATTTTTCATCCATAGGCACTAATGGTAAAGGGATAGTTGAACATTTCTGCATTTTGGAATGAGAAGCAAATCAGAATTTGAAATAAGAGATATAAGAGACATTTGATTTTATTTCCTTGTATATTTATCCTATTTACCTAGAATAATAAGGCTCAAGAGACAAGTGAATTCTATCAATACACAAAGAAAAAAATTGTATCATGAAAAACGTAATGGCGAGCACCAGATTACAATGTACATCAGCAGAAAATAACCTTTGATGCCCAAATTCTGTCAAAATAATAATAATAAAATCAATATTACCCCCATATTCATGAGAGAGACATTCCTGGACTTCATGTGGATATTTAAAACTGTGGCTAACAGTGAACTCTATTACTTTCAATGGAATGAAGCAAGAAGAAGGTGTAGCTTTTATAGGAGGCCTTAAGAGAATAAGTGAAAGAGTGGATAAGAGAAACCACATATATCAGTTCTGTAAATATAAAGATCGTGTTGTAGTTTGCATGCCTGCTTAAAAGATGGAGGTAACATTTCCCTCCAATGATCATGTGTTTTAACGGTGTTGTACTACATCTCAAGCCATGAGAAGAGGCAGGTGCAAAATAAAATTCTTGTTATTGTTGTTGTTTATAAGCTTGAGCGTAATTATCAAGACAATTTTGAGTTCCTGCCAAGCATACCAATGACAACTGGTAGCTTTCATGTTACTGGGTTGACCCTTTCACTCTTTATTTCAATGTGTACTTTAAAGGAGCTATTAAAGGTGCTAAAACCTACCACCAAAACAGGCTCAGCATCTTAGTCTGTTTTTTAAAAACTAATACCAGGAACTTACTACTACCCCATTGATATGGGACCCACCAGTCAACAAGAGAGAATCATATAAACTGAATAGCCCTGGAAAGCACATCATCCCCTCTCAATCCACAAAGGATGACTTCTAGTTTCCAGATGGTCACTTCAAGTCTCGGAAAAAGAGGTTTGGAGGCAAAGTGTGTGTGCCAATAATTTTGTCCTTTCAGTCTTGTAGAAGTATGATTTACTGTTTTTCATTGGGATGATGGAAGTCCTGCAGAAATAGCTTTGACAAGAACCTATTGAATCTCAATAGTTAAGCAAAACAAACAAAATTTACCAAGAAATTGTTAGCATGACAAACTAAGTTGGATCAGACTTGTGTAACCATGCCTATATAAATCTACTGATATCAAAAGTACTTGAGATCAATGTAAAAATACTTGAGATAGAAATGCATATATTCCTAATTTTGATCCAACTCCATTTGATGTATCATAGCTTTGTGTCTGCTGTTCTTTAGTTTCCATCTAACAAGAATTGAACCAACTTGAATTTCATCTCTTTTATGGTCATAGTAGAGTTTTACTATGTTGCACTTACCATGGTCTTCAGGTGAAGATTATAGTGGAGTCCTGAACAGAATGCTTTATTTGATTCACTCATTCATTTTCTTATATCATAAAGTGTATTTCCATGCAGTGCATACAAAATCTCAGAGAAAAAAATGAGCTTAATTGGGACCTTGGTTTATAGCTTCACCTGAAAAAATATGGTTTTAAAAAAATCATATATGGCTTGACTGTGCAGATTTCTTGTCAGTAAACTCTTACCAATTAATTGCATTAATGGTCCACCTTAAATGTTGCAGGCCAATGAGAAGCTAGACTTATTCATCCATAAATATCCCACATAAGGAGCAACTCACTAATGCCTCCTCTGCACTTTGGCAAAGGTTGCTCAAATATTTCCCCCCATAAAAGAGCCTTCCACTATTAGTAAATAACAGCAAGGAAAAGAAGTGATCTTATTGCATTGTGTCATTTATGAGAGAATCATATTTTGATTCTTTGGAAAATTGAAACCTTCAAACCAAATACAGTCTAGAAGCCATGTAGTGACCTTGCAACTGTTTTGCTCTCCCTCTCTATTCCCACTTGTGTGTGTGTGTGTGTGTGTGTGTGTGTGTATAGCTATTGGCAATGAGATTTTTCATAAGCATTCAACATGTGGTTGCTGGGACACATGGTATTTGGCCCTGTTTAAAACCATAGGAATGAATTCCCTTCCACTCCTCCCTATACATAAACTTTTTACAGTGGAAACTTCCAATCTTCATGTGTGTTGAGCCAGGACTCCTTGGAGAACAGTAGAAGATCGTGTTGGAAATTATGTAAATATGTTCAGAAACGTAACAGATTTTTTACACAAACCAGCTGGAATTTATAAGAAATCCACTTGCTTAATTGAAGAAGATGTCACGGTGCACGGACTTGACCGGCCCCTTAATCACACACACAGAGACGGACTGAAGGCTAACTACTTTATTGAATATAAAACAGTTCAAAAGGTATAATGTCCATAAGAATAGCAAAGTAATCCAAAAGGCTTGAAGCAATCAATGTCCAAAACAGCTTGGCAAGGCAATCCAAAGGCTTTAAGCAGGGCTCCGCACAGCAATGCGGATTCAGGAACAAGGCAAGGTAAATGCAAGGCAAGACTTGGTGGCCTCTAGCCAACTTAGCTCCGTAGACCCACTTCGCTACACGTCTGCTCAGAAGAGACGTGGCCGAAGCACTGGGGATTAGTTCCCACGGCTGCTATACTTAATCTTTCGGCCGAGGTCCCCGACGCTCTAGGCCTTGTCGTCTCCAATCTTTGCTGACGGACCTCAGCCTGTCTAGGCTGCGGTGCCATCCCCTTCTCCTGGACTCAATGCTACTTCTCCTATCAAAGGTTCGGCCTTGTCTCTCAGCAGCTGGGTCCCTATCTCCATGAGAGCTCTCCTCCCTAGAATCTTCCCAGCCGCTTTCTTCCATGTTTTCATTCAGAAGCTCCTGTGACCCTCCCCGGATGCTCATAACTTTCACTATCACTGCTTTCCATTTGCACCTGGCTTTCATCTATGTCTGCATAGGGGTCAAGCCAACTTTCATCCCAAGCCAAGCTTTCAGTGGGAGAGAGAGGCCCAGTGATGGGAAACGCTCCTTCAGGCAACCCTTCCAAATCCTCTTCAGAATCTATCTCTGCTGGTGCAGGCCCTAATGCTAATGGCACCCCCGGTGCTGTTCCCTGGTCCCCAGGCACAAACGAGAACTGCTGTGCTACACTATCCCCCCCCCTCAGGGCCCCTCCGAGGCCTCCCTCGAGGCTTGGGTTTGTCAGGGTACTTGCGGTGAAACCGAGCAACAATGTCCGGGGCGTGAACATCTCGAGCCGGCGTCCAGGAACGCTCTTCCGGCCCAAAGCCTTTCCAGTCAATCAAATACTGCAACTTCCGGTATCTGATGCGCGCATCCAGGATGTCCTGCACCTCAAACTCCTCCTCGCCGTCACGCATCACAGGGGGAGGGGGCGGCTGCGTCACATCAGGCCGCACCCCCTTCGCCGGGCGGAGCAAAGAACGATGAAACACAGGGTGGATCTTCATGTCCGCAGGGAGTTGTAGTTTGAAAGCCACAGGCCCCACCTTCTCCAACACCTTGTAAGGGCCCAAAAACCTCGCATCCAACTTGCGGCTAGGCCTCTGCGTGGGTAGGTTCTTGGTAGACAGCCAAACGGTATCCCCCACCAGGATCTCAGGGCCCTCCTGGCGCCGCCGATCAGCCATGCGCTTGTAATCTGCCTTGGCCTGGTCCAATTGAGTACGTAGCAAATCCTGAAGCGCCGTGAGCTCCCGAAGCCAATCTTCTGCCGCCGGCACTTCCCCAGACGGGTCAACCGGAGGGTAGAACCGAGGGTGGTGTCCATAGTTAGCAAAGAAAGGAGTCTCCTTGATGGATTCCTGCGTCGCATTGTTGTAGGCAAACTCCGCCAAAGACAACAAGGACGCCCAGTTGTTTTGCTGATAGTTGACATAGCACCGTAGATACTGTTCCAAGGTGGCGTTAACCCTTTCGGTTTGCCCGTCGGACTGGGGGTGATGAGCCGTGGACATCCGCACATCAATCCCCAGCAGCTTCTGAACAGCCTTCCAGAACTGGGAAGTGAATTGGGTGCCGCGGTCCGTCACCAAACTCTGTGGAAGTCCATGCAACCGAAACACATGTTGCACAAACATATCAGCAGTCTCTTTGGCAGTAGGCACCCCCACACAGGGAATGAAGTGTCCCATCTTGGTGAAACAGTCCACCACGACCAGGATCGTGGTGAAACCCTTGGACTTGGGCAGGTCGGTGATGAAATCGGCCGAGATCATCTTCCAGGGAGCGGAAGGGGTCGGAAGTGGCTGGAGCAAACCGGCCGGCTTGCCCCCCTGGTTCTTGGCCCGCTGACACACAGGGCAAGAGCCCACATAGTCCTCCACATCCCTCCGCACTTTAAGCCACCAAAAATCCCGTAACACCAACTGAAGGGTCTTGAACAGCCCAAAATGACCTGCGGCCCGGCTATCGTGGCAAAGTTTGAGAATGTCCTCCCGCTCGGGCCCAGGGGAAACATAGACAGAGTCGCGGTGGTAGAGCACCCCGTTCTTTACCTGGAAAGGGGCTTGCACCCCCTTGGTCAGCTGCTCTTGCACCCAAGGGTCAGTCCGTTGGCGCGCCTGGACCCGGTCACTCAGAGGTCTCTTGTCCCCAGGGGCCGGCGGGGCCACTGGAGGGTTCACAGGGGCCGCCCGAGCAGCCGCAAAGTTCTCCGCTTTCAGCAGACGGGCCTCGGAAAGCCCCTCTCCGCCACGAACATACTCCGGCTTCCGAGACAGAGCATCAGCTTGCTTGGTCTGCTTGGGGGTCACATAGTGGATGCGGAAATTGAATCGCTCAAAGAACAGGGACCATCTCTGTTGCCTCTGGTTCAATTTGCGCTGGGTCTTCAAGTGCTCCAAATTCCGGTGGTCAGTGTGAACTTCCACCGGGAATTTGGCCCCTTCAAGGAGGTGTCGCCAAACTTCAAAGGCGACCTTGATGGCCAGGAGCTCCTTCTCCCAAATGGTATAGTTCTTTCCGGAGCCGTCAGCTGCCGGGAGTAGTAGGCACAGGGCAACAAGTCCGTCCCCTGTGGCTGTAGCAGGATCGCTCCCACCGCTACATCTGAAGCGTCAGCCTGCACAATTAAAGGGGTGCGGGGGTTGGGGTGCTGCAGAAGCGGCTGGGTGGTGAACAGCTGCTTTAACTTGCGGAAACCCACGTCCGCCTCCGGTGTCCACCGGAACGGCACCTTTCCCCGCAGGCACTGGGTGATAGGATCAGCCCACTTGGCAAAGTCAGGAATGAACTTTCTGTAGTAGTTGGCAAAGCCCAGGAATCTTTGAATGTCTTTCTTGCTGGCTGGAGCCGTCCAGTCAGCCACAGCTTGGACCTTGGTGTCATCCATGGCAATGCCCGTAGGTGAGATACGGTAGCCCAGAAAGTCCACCTCACGCAGATCAAAAGCACATTTCTCCAGCTTAGCATAGAGCCCGTGGGCTCTCAGTCTCTGGAGCACTTCCTTGACATGGAGGTCGTGGGTCGCCTGATCCGGAGAAAAAATCAGCAGGTCGTCCAGGTAGACTGCCAGATAACGATCCAACAGGTCTCGGAAAATGTCATTCATGAAATGTTGGAAACAGGCTGGGGCGTTGCACAAACCGAATCCCATCACCAGGTATTCGAAACTTCCCCACTTGGTCTGGAACGCCGTCTTCCATTCGTCGCCCTGACGAATCCGCACAAGATTGTAAGCACCCCTCAAGTCCAGTTTAGTGAACACCTTGGCTCCCCGCATCCGCTCCAACAGCTCGGGGATCAGGGGTAGGGGGTAGCGGTTCCGAATCGTGATCTTGTTGAGCTCCCGATAGTCATTACAGAGCCGCAGTTCCCCCGATTTCTTCTTGACAAAAAGAATGGGCGCCCCGGCCGGGGACTGAGAAGGCCGAATGAAGCCCTTCCGCAGATTCTCATCCAGGAACTCTCGGAGAGCCTGTTGCTCTGGTTCCGAGAGAGGGTAGAGTCTCCCCCGCGGGATAGGGGCCCCCGGTTCTAATTCAATGGCACAATCGTAGGGCCGGTGCGGAGGCAAGCGTTCCGCCTCCTTCTCACTGAAGACATCCCAAAACCCGGCATACTTTTTGGGCAATGTGGCAACGTTTTCCACCTCCTGGGCCTGGCAAGCCCGGGCCGTCATGCAGTGGCTCTGGCAATGGTCGGAAGAAAAAATTAACTGTCTCTTGGCCCAGGAGATCTGTGGATCATGGAGTGAGAGCCACACAATGCCCAGGACGATAGGGAAATCTGGTAACTTGGTCAAAAGAAAGGAAATGTCCTCTTTGTGGGAACTGGTCCACATCTTGGTAGGGGCTGTATAGTGAGTCACAGCTCCAGTTTTTAAAGTTCTCCCATCAATAGTCTGCACACCCTTTGGCTCTTGGAGTTCAAGAAATTGTAATCCAGCAGACTTGGCGTAGTCTGCATCGATGAAGTTGTTGGTAGCCCCTGAGTCGATCATGGCATGGACCATCATCGGCCCCTTCTCTGGCGACCACAGGCTGACCATCACTAAGAACAGTTGTCCAGTCTTGGGTTCAGGGGGAAGATGAGCGACGTCGGCCGAGTGAGCGAACCCTCTTACACCCGGCCGGGCCCTTCCCCCGTCGCCTGGATTGCCTCTTCAGCCTCTGGAGCCCCTCCGAGGGCGGCTGAAGCTCGAGGAGTCTTCCCCCGCGGCTTCTGGGGGCATTCTCTAGAAAAATGTCCAGCTCCTCCGCAATACCAGCACAGATTTAAACGTTGGCGGCGTGCTTTTTCTGCCGAATCCACCTTAGGGCGCACCGTCCCAAGCTGCATGGGCTCCGGCTCATCCATGGGTTGGGGAGTCGGGGCAAACTGACGGGGCAAGAACTGGCTGGCCCCTGACTCCTTCCTCGCCACCGGTTTTTCCACTGCCCCCTTGTCCCAACGCCTCCGGGTCTGCAATCCTGCTTCCACTCGTAAGCTCAAGGTGATTGCCGCCTCCAGGTCCGCGGGACGGCCATGCCCTCTCAACATCTCCTGTTGCATCTCTGATGGCAACCCTTTGATGTATTGGTAACGCAAGGCAGAGGGGTTCCAATCCACCTGGGCAGCCAGCACACGGAAACGGGAAATATACTGGGACAAAGACATGTCCCTCATGGATAGCCGGTCCAAATCACGCTCGGCTAACTCCGCATTCACTGGGGCTCCCCAAGTCGCCTTGATGGCGTTCAGAAAGTCTCTCAACGTGGCCACCTGGGGGGATCTGGCCCGGAGCAACGTAGTCGCCCACGATGCAGCCGTTCCTTCCAACAAGTTGTAGACAAAGCCCACCTGGGCCCGATCGTTGGCAAACTCGTTGGGCCGCAGCTCCAGGTACATGTCCACTTGGCCGATGAACACCTCGACTTGAGCCGGGTTGCCTCCGAATCGGGCCGGCGTGGATACTCCGGGGTGCCGTCCTGCCCTGGTTCTTAGCTCCCCCAGTTCTTGCTGCATCGCGGCCACTTGGGCATCCGTCAGCTGAGCCATGGCGGCAACGTTCTTTGCGCGTTTCCTGCGGCGTCCCGTGATGTGAAAAAGGGGTTCTTGGAGTGCTTCGGCCAACTGTCACGATGCACGGACTTGACCGGCCCCTTAATCACACACACAGAGACGGACTGAAGGCTAACTACTTTATTGAATATAAAACAGTTCAAAAGGTATAATGTCCATAAGAATAGCAAAGTAATCCAAAAGGCTTGAAGCAATCAATGTCCAAAACAGCTTGGCAAGGCAATCCAAAGGCTTTAAGCAGGGCTCCGCGCAGCAATGCGGATTCAGGAACAAGGCAAGGTAAATGCAAGGCAAGACTTGGTGGCCACTAGCCAACTTAGCTCCGTAGACCCACTTCGCTACACGTCTGCTCAGAAGAGACGTGGCCGAAGCACTGGGGATTAGTTCCCACGGATGCTATACTTAATCTTTCGGCCGAGGTCCCCGACGCTCTAGGCCTTGTCGTCTCCAATCTTTGCTGACGGACCTCGGCCTGTCTAGGCTGCGGTGCCATCCCCTTCTCCTGGACTCAATGCTACTTCTCCTATCAAAGGTTCGGCCTTGTCTCTCAGCAGCTGGGTCCCTATCTCCATGAGAGCTCTCCTCCCTAGAATCTTCCCAGCCGCTTTCTTCCATGTTTTCATTCAGAAGCTCCTGTGACCCTCTCCCCCCCCGGATGCTCATAACTTCCACTATCACTGCTTTCCATTTGCACCTGGCTTTCATCTATGTCTGCATAGGGGTCAAGCCAACTTTCATCCCAAGCCAAGCTTTCAGTGGGAGAGAGAGGCCCAGTGATGGGAAACGCTCCTTCAGGCAACCCTTCCAAATCCTCTTCAGAATCTATCTCTGCTGGTGCAGGCCCTAATGCTAATGGCACCCCCGGTGCTGTTCCCTGGTCCCCAGGCACAAACGAGAACTGCTGTGCTACAGAAGACGACAAAAAAAGTAAAACACAGACTGTTAATAAAGACTAATAAATGGGCCTTGGAGTAAATCAAGCCCGAACTCTCCCTAGAAGCCAAGATAATTAAGCTCCAATTTTGGTGATACTAAAAGAAGACATGACTGACTAGAACAGACTATAATGTTTGGGAAGGTAAAAAGCAGTAGGAAAAAGGCCATGTTGCAAATGGATAGACCAGTGTTTCCCAACCTTTTTTTGAGCCGAGGCACATTTTTTACATTTACAAAATCCTGGGGCACACCACCAATCAAAATGACACAAAATGTTTTATGGCGTTTCGGCACCTCTTTTTCACAACAGGCTGCATATGCAGGGGACAAAGAGTAGGCAAAATAATAATAATATAGTGAAACTAGCAATATGCACAATTACTAAAGTTTTATAAAGTTAATGTATCAATATAGTGAATTTGAAACACACGGAGTACAGTTTGGCACCCACATGATGTTGGCACCTCCATGGGAGAAAAAGGAAAAATCTTCCCTTACCACGTTGGATTAGGCTCTGTACTGAATAATCTGCAATATATAGAAGTTCAATATATAGGAGTTATCCACAAACAGAGGGCACCATGCGAAAGACGAGAGGAGTGCAAGTGGGTGGTTCCAAAAGTTATCCACAACAAGTGGGTGGCTCCAAAATGATGCAGCGTCACTTTGGAGCCTCCCATTGGGCTCCTCTGCTCCTTTGCACGCTGCTGGTCTGTTTGGGGAGAGGAGCCCAATGGGCGGTTCCAAAATGACGCGGCGTCATTTTGGAGCCACCCATTGGGCTCCTCTCCTCCTTTGCATGCTGCGTAATGCTTTCTCCTCGCAGCAGGGGGCGTCTGCGGACAGAGCCTAATACCAACGTGGTAAGGGAAGATTTTTTCTCCCATGGAGGACAAAATAATAGCGGCGGCAAAAGGAAGGGGGAAAGAAGGGGGGCAAAAAGCTTTTCTGGAGGCACAGCTGGAGCTCTGCAAAGGCACAGGAGTGTGCCTAGGCACACTGGTTGAAAAAGACTGGGATAGACTCAAGGAAGTGACAGCTTTTAGTTTGCAAGACTTAAGCAGAGTTGTTAACACAGTCTGGAGATCTCCCATTCATGGAGTCATCTTAAATGGAAGTTAATTTCATGGCAGTTAAAAGCAATAGCTGCATCTGAATTTCAGGACTTCAGTGAGGACTGTCATCTGAGACAACATCCTCCCCGCAACATTATTATAATGATTTTTCCAAGAGGCTATCGATTTAAACAAAAGGGATCATTTTAGGAAATAGAAATGGCAAACATAGGGACTCAGTGGTCCAAATGAGAACCCCAGTAAAGATGGCATCCTTCTAGTCCAGGTATATGGGCCAGATGCTGCTCCTTGGGCACTTTCCTATGGCCCCGTCTTTTCCTTTGTCTTCTTTCCCCTTTCTTTTTGACCCGTGTCCTCTTAGCATAAGGCCAGGCGAGGCAGACATGTGGTTGCCAAGAGCCCTCAGCAGCCATGTGTCTCCCTGGCCTCTCAGCATGAGGATGCGGCTTAAGAATTCTGGGAAGTGTCAACTTCTCCTTTCAGTCAAGAGGGAGACCCTGTGTAATGACGCTCCAACTTCGGTAAGGATCACGCGTAGATAGAAGCACGGTCCAACACGATTTTATTGCAGGTACAATACTTGTAAAGCTAAAGCACCGGCCCGCCACCCAAACACACCTTTTATACCTAAACCCCCCTCCCCTTGCCCATGCAATGTCCAGGCAGGGTTGCACCATATCCGGGTGATTCAGCAAATCCCATAGTCCAAAGGGATGTGACCTCACGAGCCCCTGAGTCAGCACAGTCAGATATTGTCCAATGTCCAAGTCCATAAGAAGTTACCTCACTTCCCTGGAGGCACCTGGAAGTTACATCACTCCCCCACTGACTCAGCATGTCCTTCAGTAACTAGGGCAAAGGTCTCAGAGATCTGGAATAAAGGTCAGCTATCTCATGGCAGGCTGGAAACCTGAACTTCTTCCAAGCTCAGATTTCCCAGATCTGACATAACGTCCTTCTCCACCACGTCCTCCCCCTGCAGAAACAAAACATCATTCAGTCCTCAGGCGGAAGGGGCCCCACATATCGCTTTAATAGGCTGCAATGGAACGTGGGGTGTACTTTGCCCAAACTCCTGGGCAGCGAGAGAGTATAGGAAACCTTATTGACCCCTTCTCCATCCTAAAAGGTCCAATATACTTTGGGCTCAATTTCTTCGATGGACCTCCCAACTTCAAATTCGGGTGGATAACCATACTAGATCACCTTCGGCAAACTCCTCCCCTTCCTGTCTCCGTCGATCCCCAAATAACTTATACGCCGCTGCGCCTTACTCAAAGCTTCAGTTACCTCCCTCCAATCATCCTGTGCTCGCATCTTCCAGTCACTCTTCTCCTCCCCACCAAACTCCAAAAGCTGCGGCAAAGGAGCCACGTCCTGACCATAAACTACCTCGAAAGGGGACTTCCCCGTGGAAGAATGTACAGAGCTGTTATAAGCCATTTCCGCATAAGGCAATAAGTCCGACCAATTATTCTGTTCCTTATTGCTAAATATCCGCAAATAACCCCCCAAGGATTTTTTTGCGTTCTTTCTACGCCGCCATTACAACAAGGATGATAAGCAGTCGTAAGTTTCCTTTGAGCTCCCAATACCTCTAAAAACTTCTCCCAAAATCGGGCAGTAAACTGAACCCCTCGATCGCTGAGAACCTGTTCCGGGCAACCATGCAACCGGTACACATGTTGCACATACAACTCAGCTAATCTCTCTGGCTGACGGCAATCCTTTCAAAGGTACAAAATGAGCCTGCTTCGAGAATAAATCCAGCACTGTACAAATATACCTGTAACCCCGGCTAGACGGCAACCCCCCACAAAATCTGTACTGACGTGCGTCCAGGGCCGCACAGGAGAGGCCACCACCTGAATCAACCCTCGCGGCCTAGCAGCAGGTTCCTTATTCCTGGCACACTCCTCACAATGCTCCACATACTCTTTCACCTCTGCTCTCATGCCTGGCCACCAATACCGCTTCTTTATAGCCAACAGCGTCTTCGTCACTCCCCAATGACCAGCAGACTTGTGGTCATGGTTAAGCCGTAAAACCTTCCTCCGCACACCTCGAGGAACATACACCTTACTTCCCATTACCCATAATCCATTTAACATCTTACATTCACCCTTATGGCCTTGTAACCACTCATCTCCTTCATAACCCTTCTGCAACTCTAAACACCACTCATCCACTATTTCCTCTTCCTCCTTCACCTCTCTCTTCACCTGCGACCGCGTCTGTACTGCTAATCCCCAATGCTCCTTGGTGAACACTTCCTCCGCCTTTTCCAAGCAATTCTCCCCCACACCTGGATATCTAGACAACGCATCAGCTACCACATTCTCACTACCCTTTATGTGCTGCAGCGAGAAATTAAACCGGGCAAAGTATTGAGCCCATCTCACCAATTTGGGAGACAGCTTCTGAGGATTCTTCAAATATTGAAGGTTCTGGTGATCTGTCAACACAACGAAAGGAAAAACTGCCCCCTCCAGAAACTGCCGCCATGTCTGCAAAGCACACTTCACCGCAAACGCCTCTTTCTCCCAAACCGGCCACTTCCTTTCTAGCTCACCAAACTTCTTCGAAAAATAGGCACACGGCCTCAAACTACCTTGCTCATCCCTTTGCATCAATGCCCCTCCATACGCCCATGCAGAAGCATTGCATTGTACCACAAACGGCTTATTCACATCCGGATGCACCAACAAAGGACTCTGGGTAAAAGCTCTCTTCAACCGGTCAAAAGACCTCTGACACTCCTCAGACCAACTTAATCTCGCTCCAGGGGACTTGGTCTTTCTAGACTCCCCCTTCCCCTTCGTCTTCAACAACTCCGTAAGCGGGAGAGTTATGGCTGAGAACCCAGATATAAAAGTACGATAAAAATTCGCCAGCCCTAAAAACGCCTGCAGCTGCCTCCGAGTCTGTGGAGCCTCCAAGCTCAACACATCTTCCACTTTAGCCGGATCCATAGCCACACCACTCTCACTAATCCGATACCCCAAAAAATCAATCTGATTCTTCCCAAACTCACACTTACTCAGCTTCACATACAAACTAGCTTGTCGCAATCTCTCCAGCACCTCTCGCACCAACAGAACATGCTCTTCTCTCGTATGCGTCACAATCACTATATCGTCTAAGTACACAAAAACTCCCCTATACAAAAGGGGGTGCAGCACCTCGTTTATAAGCTGCATGAAAATACCGGGAGCCCCGGCCAAACCGAATGGCATCACGGTCCATTCGTATAGCCCGAGAGGGCAAGAGAAAGCCGTCTTCCATTGATCCTCCCTTTTCACCCGCACCATATGGAACGCGTCTATCAAATCCAACTTGGTGAAAAATCTACCGCCCCCTAGCTGGCCTAATAAATCCTTAATCAAAGGCAAAGGATAACAATTCGTAGTGCTAATGGCGTTTAATCCCCTGTAATCAATGCATAACCGCAATTTCCCGTCCTTTTTCTCCCGAAACAAAACTGGCGCAGCTATGGGAGACTCCGACCTTTGAATAAACCCCTTCTCTAAATAACCATCAATTTGTTCTCTTAAGGCCTCCTTCTCCTGCACGGTCATGGCATATATTTTTGGCTTGGGCAAAATAGCCCCCTCCTTAACCTCTATACTGCATTGTACATTACGGAGAGGGGGAAGACTCTGGGCCAACTTAGGGTTAAACACATCTGCATAATCCCAGTACTCTACTGGCACCCCCTGTACCTCATTCTGAACTCCCCTCTCTACATTAGGCTCACACTGCACTTTCCCCGACTTCCAATCCACCTTAGGATTTACTTGTTCTAACCAAGGCAGCCCCAATACCACCTCATGGCCTGTAATGGGGGCCACTACAAAATCAATACCCCCTTCCCAAGGTCCTACCCGACCTTTTAAATCTTTAGTACCCAAAGAAAACGGCCCACCCTTAATAAAGGACCCGTCTAATTGCGCAAAATTAACAGAGGTATCCAAAGTTTTCGTAGCCCCTCCTAAATCACCCACTAACTTTGGGGACATTATATTCTCTGAACACCCACAGTCTACCAAGGCTTTCTTCTCAATGATTTCACCCCCCTTAAACAATCCCAGGGTGCATTGTATACTTGGGGGACTCACCCCAACACTTTTCACATCAGTATTGTCCACAAAAGCTGCTCTAGCAGATGCTACTTTAGATGGATCCGCACAAACAGGATCTTGCGCCGGCTTCTGCCGGCATTGGGCCGCAAAATGGCCTGGCTGGGAACATATGAAACAGCGGCCCCGTCCCATCATGGGTCTTCTCATCCCACCAGCCCGGCCATCGCCTCCACCACCACGCCGAAACTCTCCGGCCCGAAATCTGCCTTCAGCAACACCGCGTCCTGGTACTCTGGATCTCGCCGGCTGGAACCGCCTCCGTTGTACTTGAGCTAAGATTCCCTCCACGCTGCCGGCCAACTGGATCCAACCGTCAACATCACCTGGATCTCCGTGATGCAGACACCACTCCAAAATCTCCTTTCTCAGCCCGTCTTCAAATAGTTCCAGCAACGTTGCCTGGGACCATTCTGCAACTTTTCCGGCCAATCCCATGAATTCTTCCGCATACTCAGTGACTGAACGGGATCCTTGGGACAAACTCCGCAACGCCTCCTTCGCTTTTACCCTCTCCAGAGGGTCACGGAAACGATTTCTAATAGCTTGCAGGAAGGCCCGGACCGATGTTAAGCATGGATCCCTCCGGTCATGGCACTGCACATACCATTCCGCGGCCCTTCCCTTAAACACTCCTCCAATGGCTCGAACTCGGCTACCATCACTGGGGTAAAGATGGCCATAATCTTCCATATGGTCTCTAACTGTGGCAATAAAGAAGGCCACCTTGCACGCTTCACCTTCGAACTCCACCCTCAGGGGTTCCTTTTTCAATCGTCCTCCAAAATCTTGAGATTGCATTCTCCTCCCCTGAGGGGCCTCCATCCTCGAAACTCCTCTTCCTGCCGATTGCAGGGGCCTGCTCACCGGGACTGGATTCACTTCCTCTGACGCCAGATGACCACCGTCCGGCCACACTCCCATATGAGATCTAGGGTGCTCAGCTGCTGACGGGCCACCATCCATCCACAAATAATAAGTGAAGTCTCCTCCTCCCGGGGCACTCCACGCCGATTCCCTGGGCTCTCTCCTGGGCATAGCCTGGGACATCCTTCTCATGGTATGCTCCATCGCATCCATCCTACACCTCATCACCGCCAACTCCGACAGCGGTTCAGGTTCTGTGGTCTCACTACCACACTCCTCCAGGTCCAGGTCTCAGCTTCTCTAGACCTGTCCTCCACTGGCACTGGCCCTTCCTCAGCACAGCTTCTCTGGTTCCTCCGGCCATCCAAACACCCATCTGAATTGGATCTCGCCGCCTCTTTTCTCTCAAAGCGCTCACCTGAGCGTCCCACAATCTCTCCGCTTCTCGGAGTTCGTCCCTCTGGGCTGATGCTCCGCACGACGTCACCTCTCTGGGCTCGTCCGGGAACCCCACTTGGTCAATGGTCGTCATCTCCCAATCCATGGTTCTCCGGACTTCCTCGGGAGCAATATTCCACATATCAATATATTCCTCCTCCTTCCAAGCCAACCTCTCCATCGCTGGGAAAGTTGAATGGTGCTTTAGCTTCTGTAATTGCTGGCCTCTCAGCAAAGTTGAATGGGGCTTTCAGTAGGGAGACCCTGTGTAATGACGCTCCAACTTCGGTAAGGATCACGCGTAGATAGAAGCACGGTCCAACACGATTTTATTGCAGGTACAATACTTGTAAAGCTAAAGTACCGGCCCGCCACCCAAACACACCTTTTATACCTAAACCCCCCTCCCCTTGCCCATGCAATGTCCAGGCAGGGCACCGGCCCGCCACCCAAACACACCTTTTATACCTAAACCCCCCTCCCCTTGCCCATGCAATGTCCAGGCAGGGTTGCACCATATCCGGGTGATTCAGCAAATCCCATAGTCCAAAGGGATGTGACCTCACGAGCCCCTGAGTCAGCACAGTCAGATATTGTCCAATGTCCAAGTCCATAAGAAGTTACCTCACTTCCCTGGAGGCACCTGGAAGTTACATCACTCCCCCACTGACTCAGCATGTCCTTCAGTAACTAGGGCAAAGGTCTCAGAGATCTGGAATAAAGGTCAGCTATCTCATGGCAGGCTGGAAACCTGAACTTCTTCCAAGCTCAGATTTCCCAGATCTGACACAGAAGCCTTAGCCAGTGCGTCCAACCATCAGGAAATCTGGGAGCTGAAATCCAGAACTCATGCAGGGCTACAGATTGTGCAGGCCTGTTCTAGATCAA
Organism: Anolis apletophallus; assembly: GCA_030556195.1. Taxonomy (NCBI): domain Eukaryota; kingdom Metazoa; phylum Chordata; class Lepidosauria; order Squamata; family Anolidae; genus Anolis; species Anolis apletophallus. The sequence continues at coordinate 97,096,817 of JARBWK010000004.1, forward strand.
ATACTTCATTAAGTAATTTTATAAAGCTACAAAGGCTTGTTATCCTGTCAAATGGGACATAGCAGATATCAGTTTCCACCTCTTCTTGTGAGTGATTGGGGTGACAACAAAAAGGCAGAATCCCAGTCACCCTGGAGATTATTCATGGTTGTGGTCGTAGTGAAAACTATCTGAAAGAATAGAAGAACAGACTCCCATTGCTCACATGCTGGGTAATTCAGGATCGAAGGACTTTTACAATCCCTACATATTTCTTACATGAATGAATATGTAGGATGCACTAATATGAATCAGTTACAAATGCACAACTGTAGATTATATGTTCATAACTGTAATAATGAATTCCAGAAGCACCTTTAACCTAATAGATAGTTTGGCTTGGGGACTTACAGAGGGCAGCTTGCCCAGGGTTACCATGGCAGAATTGAAGTCCTGATCACCAAGTTGTTGATCTGTGGCCATGATACTGCCTTAAGAAAGCAGTATCCTAAACAACCCACATTGCTTTTCAATTGACACAGGACATTTTCTTCCATGTACATATGGTTTTATAGGAACCATGATGAAAGCGCTCTCCCAAAGTGAAAGGTTAAGCTGTCTCCCCTCTTTGCTTTCCAGGTGGCTCACAGGATGCCATATTTATTTTCTTTACAACGGGTGCTGATGGTCTTTATTTCCTTCATCCTTGCCATAAAATGATTTTCCCTTCTGGTTTTCAAAGTATGAAGTTCACCTTGCGATTACTGTGGTCTTGAGGATTGGCAGGGTCTGGCTTGAACATTTGAAAAACATCAGGCAACAGAGGCTGTGAAACTGCTGCAGATGTAAGTGTCTTCAAATAAAAAAACAACCATATTCCAGCCATGGAAAATATGCAGAAAAATGAAGGGAGGTCTAAAAATCCACTAGCTGGGGCACTACTTGTGGGAAGTGAATATGGACTTAAGTAAGAAAATATTTATAAGAGTTTCTAAAAAATACAGAATAAATCTATAATACACATTCATTTATATATCAATAGGATAAAGTACACAGAATTTAGCAATAAAAATCACACACACAGCAGGTGTGTTTGTTAGAAATACAAATAAAACTTGAATGGGTGCCCCAATTAATTTATAAGGGGAAATATTAGTTTAAAAAGCTACTTTTCCCTTCTTCTTACTCAAGTTATTCTAATCATTTGCCTGAACCTCCCAGGGGTTTTCTTCACATCTGTACATATGTCTTACTTGCTTAATATGACAACTCACTGCTTTTGGTGGCTGCATTAGGGTTAAATGAAATGGTTCCTGTATAAAAAAAAATTGGAGTAATAGAATTGCAGAAAAGTAGAATTGGAAAGCACGCCAAGGGCCATCAACTCCAACTTCCAGCCAAACAGGAATACACAGCAAAAGCCCTCCTTAGATGTGGCCACCTACCTTCTGCTTGGACACTTCTAAAGAAAGAGAGTTCACTAGCCTTTGAGGCAAGCCCCATAATTCCAATTATCAGGAAATTACTCTTACTGTTTAGATAGATCTTCTTTTCTTTCAACTGGAACCACTGAGTCGTGTTCTAATTTCTGGAGCAGTAGAAAAGAAGCTTGCTCCATCTTCTACTTGACATCTCTCCATGTAGTGTTTAAGAAAGCCATGCTTTCATTTTTATTTGTGTTTGAATATGGTTAATGGGGGCCAAAGCAAGGTTGGGCAAAATGTGGTTTTGTGCCCTCCCAGGGATAAACAAAAAGGTATGCTTTTTTAAAAAAGTGCTTTAGGGAGAAGGGTGACTTTCTAAAATGATTTGCATCCCTGGGCCATTTTAAGTCTTTTTAAAACCAGAAGTCACTTCCTTGTTTTTCAAAATGAGCCAGGGGGCTAGATATATGGTGAAAATACCCACAGGGCTGCAAGAGGCTTTTGTAATGGGAATGTATGGAGAGGGAAGGTGGCCAACCAAGGTCTCCTGAGAGGGCAAATGCAGCCTGCCATCTTATCACAGTTGGCTATCCTTGGTTAGAACTTCTTCCTGAATTGGTTTCTCCCCTAAATTATTTCTCCTGTAGCGGAGCTAAAATATAGAAAAACTTGAAACTTTCTGTATCAAGTTAACTAGGGACTTTGCAGGACTGGTTCAGAAAATATCTTAAAAACTTTTTAAAAGAGTAAATGCTAAAGGCTAGGCTCTATTGAATGTTTGACTCTCAGAACATAACTCTCAATTTGAAGAGGATTTAAATACCCAATGAGTCATATTTAGTCCCAGGGCAATTTCTGTAGCCTCTTGGGCTCCCCAAAATCATCTCAATAAAACTGTTAAAACATACAAGACTTTAGCTATCAAAATAAGAATTTCTCTCCCTGGAAGCATCTCCCATATCACCCAATTTTATTGTAAACTCTAGCGGGTCAGAAGGATTTACAAAACTAGAAATAGTCTTCTGGCCACTTTTGGTTGGATCAAGGGTTGGGATGTTGGTACTATATGAATTGAGAATTGGGATGTTGATGTGAGGGCAGAACATTTCTTTCAGTCTTGTGGAACATCCTCTCCATGTTCTATTTCAGTGGTTCTTAACCTGTAGGTCCCCGGATGTTTTGACCGTCAACTCCTAGAAATCCTAAAGGCTGGTAAACTGGCTGGGATTTCTGGGAGTTGTAGGCCAAAACACCTGGGGACCCACAGGTTGAGAACCACTGTTCTATTTGATGAGACGAGTGGTCCAACTTCAAGACAAATAAGTACAAAAGCTTTATCTTTAGAGAGAAAGAGCAGTGTCATTCCCTGAGAGGAATTCAATGGAAACCTTTGACTTCCACTAGGAATGGGGACAGCTTTTGTGATTTAGCTATTTTATATATGTAAAAACCTAGTACTTCCAAGAACAATTAGACACTTCAACACTCACTATTGCCACCAGATGATTCTTTTTTGCAGATAATCCTTCCTGCAAATATTAACTCCTATAGGCATGTGTCTATAAGCAATTATGGCTGGTGGATTCCATATCAGTTGTGTGGCGATTTTGCTCTTTTGCTCCAAGGATCTCAGCACCTTGGAGAGCTCATTGAATATTTAGTCTAAGCATACCCTCCAACTTTCCTGATTTGTCAGGAACAGGTCCATCACACTTGTTCAGCTGTGTTTAAAATATCCCAATTTTCTCCCTCCCTTCCCCAGCTTATTTCACTTTCTGCTTTTCAAAGCTGAAAACTAATTTGTACTCAATTAATTCAGAGACAGGTAAGGGGTGGAATCTTGTCTTCCTTTTTAAACAAAAGCAAGTTTTCATTTGCAAATTGTCAGAAGAACGTGTGTGAGATGTTGTACTTTTACTGACATGGAAGATGACACTGAAAGCAGAGCAGGACTTTGAAGTCTCTCACTAACTATTCGTATATGGACATCACATACCCTAAAGAGCCTCCATATGCTAAGATGTGTTTTATTTTATCTACATTAAAGGGTTTCTCTCTTCTTTCTACCTGTAAATATATAAATCAGCATGTGCAGATTTTATGCAGATGGCCGCTTCTTGTGTAGTAATGCATTTCCTCCTTTTTCTATCTGAAAATAGCTGACTATAGCTGTAATTTTCATTTGTGCATTTTATGAACAACATGCTGTAATTTGGGAACATAAGATACAGAGTGTCTCAATAGTGGATGGGCTTTCCAGGTTCAAGGCCTCAAAATTCAATCTTTGGCATGCAACTGCATATAAATATGCTCCTAAGTAGGTGGATCTGGAATGGCATTGACTATTAAAGTTGTATGGATTAGATCATTGCTCCAAAGTCTGGCTTAATATGAAGCAACATAACATGCCATTCAAATGTTAAAATACTCTGCACGGGCAGAATGTGTAGACCATTATAAAATTGTTCTCATCTGCTTTCTCTCTCACATTAACCAATGCAGGTGATGGATTCCAGACTAAAAGGCCTTCTGAACACATTCGCTGGAAGTCGTGTCAGTAGGCAGCATACCCCAAGAGGTCTCTGCACTTGTTAAAATATTAAGAAAGACATAGTTGTTAAAAAGGGGGCTGTTCTTTCACAAGCCCCCTAAAGGAATATGAAAAAACCCCACCCACTTAAGGGTACAAGCTAACAGTGTTGCATTGAAAGCTGATGTTGCTCAGTTCATTTAGAAATTGCTATAAACAGTTTTACTATGGGAATCTGGTAAAGGAATTAGTTCATGAATAGGAAATATTTGACTGTACATTGCAAATCAAGAGATGTTTACACAGTTTGGTAAGATCTTTCAAAGATTCAATATCCTTCAGCTGTGGCCTATAGTAAACATTCAGTGAAACACCCTGTTTATGAAATAATAGGCAAATTGTAGAATTAAGGACTTATTTGATTGTGGAAATTATGCTCTCACTCTTAAGGGATCCTGAACCTGCTCTTTTTTTAAAAAAACAAAACCAAACAACAAAAACCTTTGCGCTGTTTGTTATTGATTTTAATTAAAAAGTCATTAAAAAGGAAGGCATTGCAATCTATTTAACGGTTTTGTTGTGTGTAGCAAGACGTAACGGTGCTCCATGCAGTCATGCCGACCACATGATCTTGGAGATGAGCACCACCCCCAGAGTCGGACATGACTAAACTTAATGTCAAGGGGAAACCTTAACCTTTACCTTTACTTTAGCAAGAAGTGTGTGTGTGTGTGTGTACACACACACACACATTCTCTCATGCTGTGCTTTGGAGATAGAAACATAATTTCCTTTCATTATAATATATAAAATAATAATATTAATAAGTAGTAGTAGTAGTTTTGGAGCATAATACTCCTGACCTCATGATAATGTCAAAAAACAAAGTATGAATCATCAATGTTGCAATCCCAGGTGACAGCAGGACTGTAGAGAAACAACTGGAAAAGCTGACACACATGAGAATTTAAAGATAGAATGCAAAGACTCTGGCACAAGCCAGTAAAGGTGGTCCCAGTGGTGATCGGCACACTGGGTGCAGTGCCTAAAGACCTTGGCCGACACTTAAACACAATCGGCACTGACAAAATTACCATCTGCCAGCTGCAAAAAGCCACTTTACTGGGATCTGCATGCATTATTCGCTGATACATCACACAGTCCTAGACACTTGGGAAGTGTCCGACGTGTGATCTTATACAACAGCCAGCAGAGTGATCTTGTCTGCCGTGGACTCATCTTGTTGTTTTAATAATAATAATAATAATCTTTATGTACAGTATATACCACTCTATGTCCCCGAGGGGACTCAGGGCAGTTTCCAAATAGTAAAAAACACAAGGACACACAAAGTAAGCAGAAAACATAAGCACAAAATAATAAGTAATCCATTACAATGGATTATTGCCTTTCCTTCTTAGACCACAAGGAAGATGCATTTTGAATTTAACCCCCCCCCCCCAAAATTATGCCTCCCTTGCTTTGATATACCTGTTCCCTGTATCTGCAGTTGCATAAACCTGTCTTATGGGACAATTGTGTCCCACAAGGGCATACAGTCGCATAAGTATAAACCTAATCAAACTAGCCCCTAAGCATAGCAGTATAATATTCACAACTTTTCCTGTGAATACAGAATTTGGGGAAAAACAAGCAAACAATGCCAATGACTTTCAAAAAAAGGAATTTGTTTAGTAGCAAATTCTACACATTTACAGTCTTCTTCCTTTTCTGAGTGTAACCCCATTTCTTATTCTCATGTAGGCTTACCCCAGTCTTCCATTCCAATCCCCCTTTCTTTGGAGGAGGGAGATTGGAAATGGAAATGGTACAGCTGGTGAAAACAGAATGAAATTTATGTAATTCTTAACACAGGCGCTAAGCCTGTTTTGGATGACAACTTCCAGCCTCACCCAACAAACATGGCTTTAGGATTCTGAAGGGTGATGTGCTCCGCAACTAAAATTCCTAAACTCTAGTCTTATGGCATATTTTAAGGCTGGAACAAGTTAGACTTCTAACTTTCATTGTCATCTGGATTTGTCAATTAGGCAACAGAGAACAGTGTTCTGCCCCAAGGGCAGTAGGTAGGCTATAAATCTTGCAACTCTTCTAACTTTCACAAAAAAAGTTTTTCAACATCCAGGGAATATCAAAAGAAAAGAAAGAATCCAAAAGCATATTTGTCATGGACCAATTTATGTCAGAATGAACTTTCATGCATTTCAATCTATTTTTTCAGGTGCAGTAATGGAATAAAATATTAATTACTTTGGCCACCTTCAAATTGAAAAAAATATACTAGATATTCCTCATATTGTTCCTCTTTTTTCATATTCTAGGTTGGAGATCCACATATGTTGTCTTTATTCCAGGATATTTTCCGTCAACTCCTGGTCTAATCACAGATTTTTTCCATACCAGCCGATTATTTTAACTCAGGATAAAGTTGTAAAGAAACAGGGGGCTGGGGGGCAGAAACTTTAAAATCTATCTGGTTGCACCTGTTGGTATTTAAGCAGGTATATAGTAAAAAAGAAAAAAGTGTAATGGGATATAAAGGCATCAATTGTGACATTGAGCATAATCCTTTAAACCACCCTATAGAATTATAGCCTTCTGAAGAGGCTGGACTGCTAGTCTCTATATGTGAAAATCAGATTCTTGTAATTGGAAAATATTCTACTTTTGTCACAAATGTAACTGCAATGAGAACAGTAGCATGCCAAAAAGTTCCCTTGTTTCTGTTTAGTTATACTAATTCATTGAAATTTATTAATATACCCTGGTTCAACTGTTTTTAAAATGTTCCTTAAAATGTTCCTTTTTTGTTCCACAATAGTTATTTGTAAATCAGAGACTATATGTCCAGAAAGATTGAAATGTTTTTTGACCGGATGTTAGTTATTGCCATTCCTAATGTCAGATTTGTTTTCATTTATCTTCTTGCTCTTTTGTACAATGTAAAGGTACTGCTGACAGAGGACTCCATATTTTATATTGGAAGATGAATGAGTAAATGTACTTCTGATGTCGTGATTGGCATTATTAGGATCTGCAATATGTCTTCCAACAGACTTAGAATCTGCCTATGTAAATGTTCTTCTATCTGTATTTCCACCAAGGTTGAGATATTTCATCAGAAGGTGTACATGGATCACATAACTATGTATTCAAGTTCTAGCCCCAAAATCTTATAAACAGAATGTCCCTCAACATATTCATTTCCATATTGATGGAGAGTGGGGGAACAATACAGGTGTAACCAGCTTTTTTTCTTTAGCTGGAAAGGCATCTGCAGGGACCTTTGGTTTTTTGGAAGTTCCTGCAGGTAACATCATTGTAGTACATCTAGTAGTTACAGGAAAATAGATGACCACATCCCTGCTTAGCCTCTTGACACACAGACAACACAAAAATACTGCAATGTATGGGTGGATGTTATGGGCTTGTAACATGGGTTTGAGGAAAACCTTTGGTCATTGCATAGTTCAACAGAACAATAACCCCTAAAAAGGTGAACTGTAGTGTTACAGATGCCAATGTAATTCACTAACAGGATGGTAGCCCATGTTATGAATCCTATTGTGGGTAAATAGCTATTTAAGGTGTGTGTGTGTGTGTGTGTTGGGGAGGGGAGGCTATCTCTAGGGAAGTAAGAGGGTACCATCAAGTATTTGGGAAAGGGTAGCATTGTTTCCAGAACAGGTTGTAGCTTGTTGCTAATATGTTTGGGTAATCTTAGCTGGGAACTGTAAGTTGTTTCTGGGTATTAATCTTGAGTTATTAATTTGCCTTTTCACAACATTGGGTATGTATTGCAGCCTGAGAAATACTGGAAATGCACTAGTTTCAAATTCTGGCACTAAGGTTTGACTAGGTACAAAGGTCTTGGCTGCAAACAAGACACTTACAACCTTATGAGATGGACTGGCTTTGTCCAAGGTGATGCTTCCAGGACAGAGCCTGCCAGAGCCATTCACACAATGCAGGGCTACTTCCAGCAGGGCTTTGTCCTGCTTTGTCTTGGAAGCATCCTATGACAGAGCCCTGAGAACATGGGTCGCTACCTGTGCTCTCATTGCGTACAACAGGGACTGCGTTGGGGAAAGCCAGGCATCAATGCTTTTCTTCATGTGAGGGGCAAGATAGCAATGAGGGGCGTGGGATGAAGATCTTCTCTGCTGCCCCAAGGATTCGCTAATTTCAAAATAAAACCTCCAACCTCTGAAATAACAAGACCACACACTAATATGGGATTAAATATAGGCAACTTTTATTGATATGATCTATTTAACCTTCTGTGAACTGCAAATATTTCTAAAGGGTATGAGCTTGGTGTGGAATAAGCTAAGGCGATGGCCATCCAAGACCTACTCCTCAGCTAACTTAGGTAAGACACCTTGGTCCCCCAATATAATAAACTATACTGTTTCCAGGGTGACTGATCAGGGGAACGGAAGGAGAATTCTGTCCCAGTTCTGTAGGATTTATTAATGTCAGAATTCTCCCTACTCCAAGGCCTTTTTTGCCTGCCCTCACTTTAGCTATTTAGGCCTACACCCTAAAGAGGTGCCTTAGGTGTACACCAAATGTGTATCTATTTATGTTTACCACCACAGATTAGGGGCAAGCATTTTACTCAGTGCCCCCCTCCCGCGTCTATGGAATGCACTGCCTGGTAAGATTAGGCAAGCCCCCCACTTTAGACAGTTTTAAGAAGAATCTTAAAACCTGGCTCTTCTGCATTGCTTTTGGAGATTAATTATATAAGCTATCATTCACCCTCAATAATTGCTCTGAATGTACACCTCCTCCCCCCTTTACGTGAAGGTTCTTGTGCTCGACTCCAGTTTGAAGGATTTTTTTTCTCCTTCACAAACAATTTGCATCAGTGCTATCTCACCCCATTTTTATCCTTTTTTGTCTATTTTAATCTGTACATGCGGTCTGCTCACTGTTTTGTGTTATGAACGGTTTTATTTTATTGTAATTTTTTATTGGTTGTATTTTATAGCTTATGTTTTATGTAATTATTTATATTGCCTTATGTTTGATTTTACCTTGTTGTTGTGTTGTCGGGCTTGGCCTCATGTAAGCCGCCCCGAGTCCCTGTTAGGGAGATGGTAGCGGGGTACAGATAAAGATGATGATGATGATGATCAAGCCTGGCAAAATGGCTCTTATGCCCCTTTGCAGGTCACAGAGGAATTGGTGATTGCCTGCTTCTGAGAGATGGATACCATCCGCTCTGAAGAAATCTCTACCAAGGTGAGCTATGTACTGGTGGTGTATGTAGCATTGCTCAAAGCCTTGTGAATTGTCCTATTCACCCTTTTCCTGGCCCCATCGAGCTTCTTGTTATCACCACCTCCTGACCATTTTTGCCTTGGGGTGATTGCTGACCACACCATGTGGTATGAGGCCATGCCTCTTTAATTTTGTAAAAGTCAGTCAGAGACTGTAAAAACTGTGTCCTGTCTTTGAGTATCCCTAAGTTATTGCCACCCAGGTGGATCACCAAGATGTCAGGAGGGGGTCCTCTCCCCGGCTCAAACAAAAAAGGGGATAAACCATCCCAGTGGAGGCCTCTACACCTGCCCAAGCTCCGAATGAGCTCTAGGGATTGGTTGTGTGCTCACACAAGCCACACCCCTTGAAAATAGTTCTAGCCAGACTACTTCCACAGGTCTCCCTGGCAGAGGGGGCAATTGCTCCTCATCTCAACAGGCGGAGGAGGGGAGCTCATTATCACAGGGACAGAAAGTGAGGTGAAATCTTCTGGAGTTACACTTTAAAATGTACCTCTTCTGACTTACATACAAATTCAACTTAAGAACAAACTTACAGAATCTATCTTGGGGACTGCCTTTAACCATGCAGATTTAACCTAAATGTGCATGGTAACTGGAGGGTTGCCCATACAAATATGTGACGCGTTTGGAAAGAATGTTCAGAGTCACATGGTAGTGGAGAAATCTTATAATAGACACTGCTTTCATCTAAATGAGATGTGGAAATATAACCAGCCAGAACTAAATCACACCAGCTTAGTCCAAACACTCTTAAAATGAGGACAGTTTGTTCATGAAGGAGGAAACTGGAGTTGCATCTATCTTGTATGTGCTGATCTTATCATAAATATAAATTCTTTGTGATGTTTTCTATAGGTTCTCTCTGCTGGGCCCTGAATCTGCATTTTTGCAGGTACAGCTGAAGTAAAGAGTCTACACAGATACACAACTTGTTTGCATAGAGAATCTGTTTACTAAGTATAATTGATGCATCCAAGCCAAGGATGAATGTCTTCCATCACAATCCTTATGCCCCTTCTGTGAAATTCAGAAATATTTTCACAGGGCTGAAAAAATATTAGATGCACAGGGAATGGAAAAGGACTAATAAAATTGTCAAGATATACAAGATCCAATTTCTCATCATAATGGTGGTGATGCAGGACTTGTGTCCTCCTCTAGCAGTTTTTGGACCTCTACACAAATATTGATGTCTCCATAAAATAACTCTCTTCCCTTTTTCCAAATTTCTTCATTTCATATAAAATGAAGATGCTCTAGGGAAAAAGTCTCTAGGGCTCTATGATGTGGGATGGTGTTTTAGCATTGGCAACAAACTAAGCTGCTATGGTTATTGTGGTAGCTGTGAGAACCTCTGAGGTATCTACTTATCTTCCACTGATGTTCGGCAGAAACTTCTACTTCTTAGGAGTAGCAATGGAAGTACAGAGTTGTGTAACTGATATATATTTTATCCTTGTCACATAGAATCTCTAGTATCTCATTATTTGTTGCTTAATGTATACAGTTTAACTTCCATATCTGTGGGATTATTATTATTTATTTATTATTTCCAGTGTTTATACCCCGCTACTTCTCAACCCCTGTCACGATGCACGGACTTGACCGGCCCCTTAATCACACACACAGAGACGGACTGAAGGCTAACTACTTTATTGAATATATAAAAACAGTTCAAAAGGAACATTGTCCATAAAAATAGCAAAAGCAAATCCAAAGGCAGTAAGCAATCAATTGTCCAAAAGCAGCTTGGTAAATAATTCAAAAGGCTTGGCAAAGCTCCGCACAGCAATGCGGATTCAGGAACAAGGCAGGGTACAGATGCAAGGCAAGACTTGATGGCCACTAGCCAACTTAGCTCCGTGGACCAGCTTCGCTACACGTCTACTCAAAAGAGACGTGGCCGAAGTACTGGGGATTCGTTCCCACGGATCCTATACTTAATCTTTCGGCCGAGGTCCCCGACGCTCTAGGCTTCGTCGCCTCCAATCTCTGCTGACAGATCTCGGCCTGTCTAGGCTGTGGAACCATCCCCTCCTGCTAGTCTCGATGCTTCGTCTCCTATCAAAGGTTCGGCCTTGCCTCCCAGCACCTGGGTCTCTATCTCCATGAGAGCTGTCCTCCCTAGATTCTTCCCAGCCGCTCTCTTCCATGTTTTCACTCACAGGATCCTGTGAACCTCTCCCCCCCGGCCGTTCATAAGTTTCGCTATCACTGCTTTCCATTTGCACCTGGTTATCTGTCTCGTCGTAAGGGTCAAGCCAACCTTCCTCCCATGCAAGGCTTTCTGTGGGCGAAGGAGGCCCAGTGATGGGAAACTCTCCTTCTTCTAACCCTTCTAAATCCTCTTCAGAATCTAGCTCTGCTGCTGCAGGCCCCAATGCCAATGGGACCCCCGGTCCTGGCTCCTGCCCCCCAGGCACAAACGAGAACTGCTGTGCTACAACCCCCGAGGGGGGACTCAGTGCAGCCTAACAGACGGCAACAATTCGATGCCACACAATACATAGTAAAACACAGTTAAAATTAAAATACATTAAAACACACCTAGAATTCAATACATTAAAATACAGTTAATATTAAAAACATCATATACATTCATCACCATTAAAACAATGTTCCATCCAAAGTCTTAGATCTTAACCACCAATTTGCCAACAGACCAGTCTAAAGTGCCGTGTTGTGCTAGTATCCACCATCCGCTTTCAACACACACACACACACATACACACAAAGTGAATGGTGGATATACATTTTCAAGATACACAAGGCACAGAGATTCCCCTTGAGATTCCTCTCCTTTGCTCTCTGAGGACTGGGGAGGAAAGCCATTTCCATTGCTTTGGCCCATTAGGAATTTCAGGATCTAGAAGTCTTTTGCACTCCCCCACCGTTTCTCATTATGTATACATTTAGTGATTACCACCAGGTGTCCAGTTTTGGCTAGAGATGCAAGGTAGACATGACTGCACCATGGCCAGAGAAATCTGCAAGAGAAATATATGTTGCTCAGCAATATGTAATTATGCTTCTGCAATTTTAGTCTGATTGGTTTACAAGTATATTTAATATGGTCGTAAGCCTATCTTACAGGCTCTGCTTGTGAAAAGCTGAAAATAAACAGTATTTTATCTACCACAGGAAAGTTCCACACTGGAAGTGTTGACATGGCCCTATAATTATGGCCATCTGCACTCAATGCAAAGGGAACCTCTCATTTTCTAGTTTATGTAATTGAATTTCTTAAACTGTATAACCAAAAATAAAATCACCGAGACGTGAACTCTAATGATAAAGTAAGCAGACTGGATCATTTAAAAAAGCAAACAGTGCTCTGTTTTTAACTGTTTACTTCTTTTTTAACAAAATAATTCCATTTAGGAATGTCTCAAATATTTTACATAGACAAGATTTCCCCTAATTAAAATTAGCTTGCTATTTGTTCAGGGATTTAGGGTCAATTATTCTCACTGAGTGTTTCAAAAGACAACCATATGTTGACTTGCCCTCGCCTTCCTGTATCTCCCAACATTCTTTTCATAGTTAATACCCAATTAGCTAGCAAATATGCAGAAACAGGAACACACTGGCTTTTCAGACTCTGTAAAACTGATATATATTTTAAGTACAATAATTGTATATCCTGTTTGGGATTCTGTGGGATCCTTCAGAGAAAAGATAGATGGATATTTAGATTACAAGATCTTCTTTGCTTTTTAGCTGGACCTCAAAGGACTCAGGAATATAGTATACAGTAGTCAGCCTTCCATATTTACAGGGCCTAGGGATGCAGGACTTGCATGAAAGTTGAATAACCATCAATGAAAACATTCCCTTTTTAAATATGAGAAAACAGCTTTCTAGAACCCTTTAGGTCCTCTAGCACAACTTTGTGACCAACTTCCAGCAGAAATTCTTTGAGAGCATTTACAATGGAAATTCCAGTGGAAGTTGGCCATAGAGTCTAACTTGAGAACTTAGAGATTCCTATTGAGATGATATTACTCAAATCCAATGCCCTAATTATCAGAAGAACAAATTGCCTTCCTCCAGTGAGGCTCATTCTTGGGAAAGTAAGTTTGAGAGGGTATTTATGGTTGTGGCACTTCATTATGACTCCATAGAGATATTGAATACAAACGGTTATGACTATGTAACTATAAGTTGCACATTATTAACTTCAATACAAAATGCCAACAAGTCATCATCATCATCTCTTATTATCTCACCCACTGGGAGCTCCCAGTGGCGCAGTGGGTTAAACCCTTGTGCCGCCAGGACTGAAGACCGACAGGTCGCAGGTTCGAATCCGGGGATAGCGTGGATGAGCTTCCTCTATCAACTCCAGCTCCTCATGGGGGGACATGAGAGAAGCCTCCCACAAGGATGGTAGAACGTCAAAACATCTGGGCATCCCCTGGGCAATTCCCTTGCAGGCAGCCAATTCTCTCACACCAAAAGCAACTTGCAGTTTCTCATGTCGCTCCTGACACAAAAAACAACAACAAAAAAAACCCCAACAACTTACTGGGAAGAAGCCTTTTGAAATTATTTGTTCTTCCCTACGAGAATCAATTTAATGAAAAATAATATAAAACTGATGCAATAGAGTGATCTCACTGCGCATGAAGCTGAAATAAGGATTTCTATTACATGCTAGCATTATGGCTCTGAGAGTGGGAAAGATGAAATAGCCAGCTCTGAACTGATCAAAGATGAAACAGTTAATTCCTCATGACTAGACAGCAACATTTTATCCCCAGGAATATGCATAAAGGCTGCTATTCAGTTGGTACTCCATTACTTCTGAGCTTTTTTTCTGGACTCCTTCAAGAGCTCTGCATCTCAATCGTGGAAACTCTGGTGCCCTGCTGAGTATTTCACTGCCATTTCTTGTAGCAAAAAATTTAAGATAATCGGCATTGGAAGAAAACATATCTGCCATGGGTTTGTATGTGTGTTTTTAACACTCTACATTAGATTGACCCACATTAAGAAATACAAGAGGATGAAAGCGTGCTAATAATTAGCTCTAATGAATAAACGTGCCTACCTGATTCATTCATTAGGCGCTAGCCTTGCACGACCACTTTTGTCTCACGTTCATTAAAATTCCCATCATGACATAAAACACTGCACAGAGGCTCTACATAAAAACAAAAGCAAACGCCACAAGAAACAACACATTATAGCTAATTTAAGCTCAAATGGGATACATAAGGAAAGAAGGTGACCCAGATAAATAACGCTGCTCCTTTTCTTTCCCATTTACCTTATATATTAACCTATTTAGGAAGATAGTAAAATGATATCTCAGATGAATTGAGAAAACATCCCCCACCCCAGATCCTTCCTTTTAATAAAAGAAAGCATTGCTGCTACAAAACTCCCTTTTATAGGCATGGAGAAAAAGTCAGGCAGGAATCCTGAATACATTGAATTAGAAGGGAATGCTTTAGAAATTTGTGCAACTTATCTTTTGGAGGATTGAGTTAGTATGAGTACCAGGTTTGAAGGCATTTCCAACAGAATATATTAAAAACAGACTTGTAAAACTAGTATACTTTGAAAAGTGAGGGTTTTAAAAAAAGTAATTAATAGAAATTACCTTCTGATAAAAGGATTTAGGCTGCGAAGGGGATAGTGGGATTCACATGTGTTAAACTATTTCACATCTGAATTACCAGTTCCAAAATAAACTGTTTTTTAAAAATTCATGCCCAGTGTCTCATAGGAGTCAAATTTACATTTTAGATAATGGATTTATGGCATTGAATCTCTCTGACCTTTAGAATTCCCAAAAAAATTATGGATTTTATTGATTCCTATTCTCAAAAGAATTTTCTCCACTTATACCATATTCAAACAAAATACAATTGCTATCAAAAGCATGAAATTGGAACAATTGAAAATACATTTAAAGTACAATAAACAGAAAGAAGTGCAACCCATTTGACAGCCCCCTTTGCTTTTTGAATTATAGTCACAACCACATATTCTACACCAGGATTCGGGTTTTTCCCTGCATTCTAGCACTGCAGACTGCAGCCCCTTCTACACTGCCATATAAAATCCAGATTATCGGCTTTGCACTGGATTATCTGGCAGTGTCAAAGGGGCCTCCTACAGTCAGTTCCTATACAGAACTGGAGGTGGGTGTTTCAACCGCTATCCTTCATTCCCCAGACTCAGACTGCACAGGGATGTTGGGTGGCTGTCCTCTCATACCCTCTCACACCACACTGCTGGCAAAAGAGGACCATTGTACCTGCTGTAGCTAGAAGTGATGGGGTGAGAAAGGAGCTGCCAGTTGGGCCCCTGCCCAGTGGCACCAAATCAGATTTTGTACAACTGAGCAGTAGGGACATTCTCTCACCACTGAAGTAGCCAAGGTGCCCTTCTTGACCACAATGTGGGCTAGAATCCACATTTTTGATGGCAGTACTAGCAAGTATTTTGTGGCTGTTAGACATGCCCTAAGAGGAAGAATTTTCTCTATAGTCTCATTTACACTGACGACTTACATCAGTACAGATGTTGATCAGTCATGTGGTGGCCAAACACTGCACAGAGATGATCCAAGGTAACATGGGGCAAGGTCATGTTAACATGTCCTTGCCCCACATTAACCAAAATCAGGGGAAAATATGAATTATGTCACAGAATTTTGACTTTTTTTTACTTAGGGCCTGTGGGGCCAGTAGGGGTAGTTCACAAATGGAACCAGCCACATCCCCTCCCACTATCAACCCACATGGAATTGCAGTATTCTTCACCCCCTCCCTCTGTGGATCAGCAATCTCCACCATGACATAGGCCCTATCTTCTTTTTTTTTGCATAATGTCAAGACACATGATGGAAAATATGGAGAAAGGGGAACAGTTAGGGTAGCTGCACAATGTCAACAAACCATTAGGGTGGTTGCACATTGACAACAAACCATGCTTGGTACTGCTATGCAGTGGGGGCTTCCTCCTGCCTCTGCAGCAGCCTTGTGGGGACCATGTCCAGAGCTGATTGGTGTCCAGCCTAAATCATCCAGAGCTAAGCAGGGGATGATTTCCTCCTCTCTCCCACACCTTTCAACTCAATCCATGAATCTAACCATCATATCATGTTGATTTTCCATGATTGCTCCCCGTTTCTTGAGCTCTTTCCTTAAAGAAATAAAAAAGCTTCCACCCTCCTCTCCTTTAAGAAACTTCTTTTTTTTTAAAAAAAGAAGTCTTTATTACATTTTCAATTAAAACAGGGAGTACAATAGATATGTAGAAATACTAGACTGGGTATTACATCCTTACATAAGGACGATAGCCTCACGTAATCAGCTGTTTTCTACAACGGAAAAAACAAAGATATAGATGGGAATAGTATGGGTGGGGCAGTGGGAAGTAAAGGGTATAGGAGAAAAGGGGAAGGGGATAGAAAAGATAAAAGTATAAAAAGAGTAGTAGGGCATAACAATGACTTATGGCTTATTGCTAAACTAAGTTTTCATTCCTTCTTTGGTGGCCTCTGAGGATCCTAGAATAAAAAGAAAAGTGAAGGGTAGCTTATATCTTGCAAATTATAGGTTTTAAGTACGTATACGTTGTACACACTTAAATAAATTATGTTTAGACAAAATCACTATATATATATATTTTTAAGACTAAGCATTCAAATCTATTTCAATGCCATATTCTTTTTTACAATATTGTATGAACAGTTCATGGCTTTTTTTGTGCATGTTATCTTTTTTAATATTTTCTTTAAGTCTGTCTGTCAATCTTTCCATTTGTATAGTGTCCACTACTTTGAGGATCCATTCGTCTTTTCTGGGCATTTTATCCGCTTTCCAGTATTTCGCGAAAATCATTTTCGCGGCGGTTGTACTGAGGATAAAGATATTTTTTCTACCGTATTTAAACAAGGGGCTACTATTCCTAGTAGAAAGGACTCAGGTGTTTTGGTTATGGTTTTTCCTATGACTTTTATGATTTCCCTATGTATCATTGACCAGAATTTCCTTGCTCTTTTACACAGCCACCACATATGGAAATATGTTCCATTTTTCCCCTTGCAATGCCAGCAATTGGGGTTGGGTGTTTTATAAATTCTGGCAATTTTTTCCGGGGCCAGGTACCATCTGAAAAGGATTTTCACCCAGTTTTCTCTATAACTTTGACTATACGATATGTGATGTTATTTTTCCATATAGCCTTCCATGTATCCGAATTTATGGTATGTCCTGTATTTCTGGATCACTTCATCTCGTGGTCTTTCGGTTGTTTTTGTCTTTCCCTCTCTTTTTGAAGTATTTTATATATTTTACCTGTCAACTTTTGTTTTTTGTTTATTAACACCTCTTCCAAATCATTGTATTGGTGTTCAAATCCTTTTTTTGGTCCACTTTATATACATTATTTATCTGTAAATACGGGAACCAACTTAAATTAACATTTTCAGCAGTGAGTTGCTGTCTATCTTTCAAAATAAATTCTTTCCTATCCCAATAAAGCAGTTCTTTGTAGCACAGCAGTTCACGTTTGTGCCTGGGGGCCAGGGAACAGCACCGGGGGTTCCATTAGCATTAGGGCCTGCACCGGCAGAGATAGATTCTGAAGAGGATTTGGAAGGGTTACCTGAAGGAGCGTTTCCCATCACTGGGCCTCTTTCACCCACGGAAAGCTTGGCTTGGGATGAAAGTTGGCTTGACCCCTATGCAGACATAGATGATAACCAGGTGCAAATGGAAAGCAGTGATAGCGAAAGTTATGAGCACCCGGGTGGGAGAGGCTCGCAGGAGTTGCTGAGTGAAAACTTGGAAGAAAGCGGATGGGAAGATTCTAGGGAGGAGAGCTCTCATGGAGATAGGGACACAGGTGCTGGGAGACAAGGCCGAACCTTTGATAGGAGAAGTAACATTGAGTCCAGGAGAAGAGGATGGTACCGCAGCCTAGACAGGCCGAGGTCCGTCAGCAAAGATTGGAGACGGCGAAGCCTAGAGCGGCGGGGACCTCGGCCGAAGGATTAAGTATAGGATCCGTGGGAACGAATCCCCAGTGCTTCGGCCACGTCTCTTCTGAGCAGACGTGTAGCGAAGTTGGTCCACGGAGCTAAGTTGGCTAGTGGCCACCAAGTCCTGCCTTGCTTTTACCTTGCCTTGTTCCTGAATCCGCATTGCTGCGCGGAGCCCTGCTTAAGTCTTTGGATTATTTCACCAAGTTGTTTTGGACCTTGTTTGCTTCAAGCTTTTGAATTGCATTGCTATTTTTATGGACAAATTACCTTTTGAGCTGTTTTATATTCAATAAAGTAGTTAGCCTTCAGTCCGTCTCTGTGTGTGTGATTAAGGGGCCGGTCAAGTCCGTGCATCGTGACATTCTTTGTAGGATAACCATTGAGTGTCATCCATTTGTCGGATATGAAAAGCCTCCACTGGAAAAAGCCAAAGTGGGGTATTTTTATTTAATTTCTTATAATATTTTCCCCACACTTTTATGAGAGTACTTCTAATATAGTGGTCCTTAAACATTGAATCTGACTTAATCTTATTATAGCATAAGTAGGCGTATAAACCAAATTTTAAATTGAACCCTTCTAAGTTTAATAATCTATTATCTGTAAGGCAACACCATTCTTTTAACCATACTAAGCAATTTGCATCAAAATATAATCTTAAATCGGGGACTCCCAGTCCTCCCTTTTCTCTACTTTCTTGTAGATATTTTAATCTTACTCTGGGTTTCTTTCCCAGACCATATAAATTTAGACAAGATTTTATTCCAAATGTCAAGTTGCTTGTCTTTTTTAATTATAGGTAGAGTATTAAATAAAAAAATTATTTTCGGGAGTATAGTCATCTTTATAGCAGATACTCTCCCTAGAAAAGATAAATTTAACTTTTCCCAACCTTTAAGGATATTATTTATTTCTGTCCATTTAGGTATATAATTATTTTTATATAATTGCGAGTTTTTTTGAGTGAGGTATACTCCCAGGTATTTAACTTTCTTAGTGACTTTAATACCGGAAACTTTTTGTAACTCCTGTTTCTCCTTTTCATTTAAATTTTTAGTCAATATTTGGGTTTTTCCCTTGTTGATTTTGAAACCTGAGCAGTTTCCGAATTTTTCTACGATTTTTAACCAGTGAGTTATCGTGTTTATTGGATCTTCTATAATTTGGACTAAATCGTCCGCAAAAGCTTGAATTTTTAAACTTTCTTTTTTATCTGTAGTCCTTTTATTTCATTGTCTGCTCTAATTTCATTTAGCAGTAATTCCAAAATTAATATAAATAATAAGGGTGACATTGGGCAACCTTGCCTAACACCTTTTTGGACTCTTATCTTATCCGTTTTTTTGTAATTTACTATAATTTTGGTGAATTGTTCAGAGTAAATAGCAGAAATAATATTATTGAATTGATGACCTATGTCCAATTCTTTGAGGACTGTAGCCAGAAAATACCAATTTACTCTGTCGAACGCCTTTTCGGCGCCGACAAAGACAAATGCCATTTTTAATCGATATTCTTATAGTATTCGATTGCATTCAATAGTAATCTGACGTTTGTGTGGAGTTGCCTGCCTGGGAGAAAACCATTCTGGTCCCTCTTGATCCACTCATTCAAAAATAATTTTAATCTTTCAGAAATTATTAAAGTAAAAATTTTATAATCGATATTTAAAAGTGATATCGGTCTATAATTAGCTGGATCAAGAGGGTCTTTGCATGGTTTCTCGATTAACACAATATTTGAGTCTTTCCAGGTCTCCGGTATGATTGCTTTGTCTAGAACAGGGCTGTCCAACTGGCGGCCCTGGGGCCGTACACGGCCCCCTAGCCTGTTGGCTCCGGCCCCAACTATGCTCCCGGCCGCCATTTTTAATTTTTTTTTTAAAAAAAATTTAAATGGCGGCCGGGGGAGGCGGGGCAGGGAGGAGGAAGTGAGCTAGCTCCTCCTCCCTGCACCGCCCTCTTCTCCCCTCTCCTGAGCCGATGCCTTGGAGGGGGGGGGGTCCCCGCGGCGCCTCCCTCCCTTCAAGCTCGCTTCCCGCGAGCCCTTCAGGTTTGGGGAAGGGTTTTCACCCGGCACTCGAGACGCGAGTGCCGGGCTTAAAACCCTTCCCAAACCTGAAGGCTGGCGGAAAGCGAGTGGCGCTTCTCCCACCAGCCATCCAGGCTGGCGGGGGTTTTCGCCCAGCTCCCGTGTCCCTCTGCTCAGAGGGACACGGGAGCTGGGCAAACTCCCTGCAAGCCTGGAGGCTCGCGGGGAAGCGAGCGCCACTTCTCGCCTCCCGGGAGCCTTCCAGGCTTCGGCGAGTTTTGCCAGCTTCCGTGTCCCTCTGCTCAGAGGGACACGGGAGCTGGGCGAAGAACTCCCCCTGCAAGCCTGGAAGGCTCGCAGAGGGGAAGCGAGCGCTTCTCGCCTCGCCCGGGAGCCTTCCAGGCTTCGGGCGAGTTTTGCCAGCTTCCGTGTCCCTCTGCTCAGAGGGACACGGGAGCTGGGCGAAGAACTCCCCTGCAAGCCTGGAAGGCTCGCAGGGGAAGCGAGCGCCGCTTTTCGCCTCCCCCGGGAGCCTTCCAGGCTTCGGGCGAGTTTTTGCCCAGCTCCCGTGTCCCTCTGAGCAGAGGGACACGGGAGCTGGGCGAAAACTCCCCCGCAAGCCTGGAAGGCTGCCGGGGGAAGCGAGTGCCGCTTCTCGCTTCCCCCGGGAGCCTTCCAGGCTTGCGGGAGGGTTTCCCTGGGTGACGTTAGGCTGGGTGACGTCAGGCGTCACCCAGCCTAACGTCACCCAGGGAAACCCTCCTGAAAATGGGCGGGCCGCGCAGGAGGCCGGCCACGCCCCGGAGTGGCCACGCCCCCCGGAGTGGCCACGCCCGGAGTGGCCACGCCCCGGAGTGGCCACGCCCCCGCTCACTGCGGCCCCCAGGTGATCAGTGACACTTCTTCGGCCCTTGGGCCGGAAGAAGTTGGACAGCACTGGTCTAGAATGTCATTAAATACTTTGAGAAGAACTTCTAGTATTTCCTCTTGATATATTTTAAAGTATTTGGGAGAGAATATCCATCCGGTCCTGTTGACTTCCCGGTTTTATTTTATTGATCGCCTTTCTGATTTCATTTTTAGTTATCGGGGTGTTCAATCTTTCTCTTTCTGTTTCCGATATCTTATTTAACTTCTTTTTGCTTATATACTCCTCTACTTTAAGAAACTTCTAAATATTCACTTATGTACGTTAGTGTATGGAGAAGAGGAGGACTAAGACGCTTTAACTACTTGGAATGATGGCTAATCCCACTTGTACTATATGGCTGCCATGTTACATTTTAAATGAATACCAGTGCCTGCCATTTTTAATGTAACTTTATTTTAAATTGCTTTTAGGGTATTTGTTGCAATGTTTACTTAGGTTTTAGTTAACTATGTGTTATTGGATTGCTTTGTTTTATTTTTCATCACAATCTTTATTCTTTGACAAAGGCTCACGGTTATTATGGTTGTTTTATTGTGTATTATTTTGATATTCACCCGAGGCATTGAATGCTTGCCCCTTGTGTGTGTAAACCACCCTGAGTACCTTCGGGCAGAGAGGGTGCCCCAGTTCCTGACCGCATTGAAGACCTGGCTCTTTCGAAAGGCCTATGGCTAAGGTCACCTTCCAGACTTAGCCTGAGTTATTAGACCTTTTAACCAAATTCTAATTTTTTTTTTAGCTTAACTATTGAACTGTTTTTATGTGTTCTATGTGTAAGTCGCCCGGAGCACTGACGTGGAGGGCGACTCACAAATATTAAAATCAATCAATCAATCAATCAATCAATCAATATACAGTTGTTGTTGTTGTCGTCGTCGTCATCATCATCATCATCATCATCACCATCATTAATTTAAAATGATGTGAATTACTTAGTCACTGGGTTCTCAGAAACATGAATTGTAGCACTAGTTGGACAAATACAGCCCTTGAAATATGACTGTTTGGAGAAGACATTGAATAAATATGTAAAAGCCCATCTGCATTGATGGGAACATTTTGTCTTCTGTGAGTGATGTGGAAGTCTAGCCAGAAAATGTTTTGGGGCTAGCCCAAACTATTTGTTGGCCATTGGACTTTGATGCGATTTTTATATCCTGAGTTGTCCCATGACACATTTCAGCATCATAGTGTTGGTCCTAGAAAGTTTCCAGTTTGCCAAGGCACCCTCATTTTCCCACAGAAGGATTTCCTTCGACTTAAATATGAATCATTCATTTGGAAAGAAGATGATGGTATTCCCTCAGAGTGACTGGGCTAACCCATTGCTTTTCATGATGAATCACATGTGCGTATAGTAGCACATGAAGCTAACAGAGGAAGAGAGATGGTGCTATTGCTGGGTTTCATTTAGCCATTTATTTTTTTTCACTTGAGTAACATTGCTTCAGCATCCTTTCTTTAGGAAGATGACAGGAAACAGTAGAATAAAACTCCTTGTATTTTACCCAATACCCACATTTAGAAATTAACTGAAGTTTGCTTTGTGATGATTTGGGGATATGTTTGAATCTCAGAAGTACTAAAATTGACTGTAATTAATGTGACATTGAACTGATCATGGTGTTGACTGCAGGTTTTAATAAGCATTAAGATAAATAGAAGCAGCAATTTAAATGTTAAAATATAACCACCAAAAAGATAACTGGAAGTCATATTTTTATATTTGTTTTTCTAATTATCATCTTTGTAATTTAAGATTTATTTATGAATTATGTTTTCGATTGCCTTTTTTCTTTTAGTTTGTATATATTTGGTAATTTGATATGTGTGCAGGGATTTTTAATTTATTTTTTTAAAAAAATAACCTTTCTGAAACATGCCTGGATTTTCTTTCCATCTGTCCTTTATATCAATTTGAGAGATTATGGCTGAGTTCCTATTTGAACCTATATGGAGCATAAAGTTTTGCTCCACCTACAAACAAACTTGGACACTCCAGTCATCAGAGGAGACCCTGCTCTCAGTCCCACCCCCTTCTCAAGCAGGGCTGGTGGGAACGAGAGAGAGGGCCTTTTCTGTGATTGCCACCCTCCTCTGGAACGCCATCTCTAAAGAAATAAAGCTGGCCCCCTCCCTTCTCTCTTTCAAAAAACAGCTGAAAACCTATCTTTGCTCACAAGCATATGGAGTGGAGAAGGATTAGTTGAAGGAAAACTACAACCAGACTGCTCATTGGATAGTATAAATGCACTCGGGCCTTGTTAGATCACATTAGCCAATTTAACAACTTTGGCCATACAATCTAGGCACACATATGCAAATCTTTGTGTTGTTTTGATATATGCATTCAGATGTTTTATGTTTAAGTTTTATTTTAGTTATAATTTTCAGTTGATTATGTTTTATTTAAAGTATAGTTGTTATACTTAAGTTGCTCTTTATGTGGAGTTATCTTAGGTTTTTATGTTTGTATTTACTATTATTGAGGCATTGGATGTTTGCCTTTTTGTTTGTTGGAATCCCCCCTGAATCCCCCAGGGGAGATAGGGCAGAATGTAAATAAAGTTTTAATTTTTATAATTTATTTTATTACTTACATGGAATTCGGAAAGTAAAGTGGGGGCAACTATTGGCAGCATAAGGGAGCTTTTCTAGCAAATAATGGTTGATCAGTGGCCATCTAGTTGAGTCAAGAAGCTGTGCCAGATGCCACCTTGGTGTAACCATGACTGGTAATCGTCTTGTGCAACCTAGTAAAACCATTAAATAAAAAACGTAAGCCACAGAAAAAAATGTTCTGGTATTGCAGCTCCCATTTACACTTATGTAAATTCACAAAAGATTCAGGCCTCTGTGTCTTCTAACTGTCCAAACACTTTTACAATCATAGTAGATCTAATTCATACAGTTGAGTGACTTCACACAACTTGTCCCTATTGACTACAGCATTTTTATGAGCAATATCTACATATGAATTATTTGCATTTTAAAATATGCATTTAGCTCCACAAATCTTGGAGATGCAAAAGCAGAGTTGTTGGGATTTTCGGTGTGTATGTGTCTTCTTTAAATGGGGTTTATGATGTTTTAATGTCTTTTAATCTGGTGTTTTGTTGCTGTAAACCGCTCTGGGCTTCGGATAGAGCGGTCTATAAAACCGAAACAATAAATAAATAAATATGCCTGCTGACTTGTGGTGACCCTATGAGTTTAATAAGGTTTTCTTGGGTCATGCATATTGAGAGGTGGTTTTGCCAGTTCCCTCCTCAATGAATACCAGGAGGAGCTCTACAGTATCCAGTATTCATTGTTGGTCTCCTGTGCTAGGGCTGACCCTGCTTAGCTTCCAAGAGCAAAGGGGATCTAATGCCTTGAGGATATTATTTAGGCCCTGCCTGGAATTGTTGAGTCCAATGAAATTCTCTCCCTCTTCCTTCACAAGCATTCTTAAATGAGGACCATTCCAGATCTCGTCTTACAAGGGCTCTAGGTATATTTCCACTCAACTATCCTATTTTCTGCAATTGACATCAAAAGAAATAGGCCACTACTACTCTCATTTCCTATGCAAGGAAATGAGAGTAGCAGTTTAGGTGTTGCCCCAAGAACAGCAGCATGATACCTTCTGTCAGGCATGTAGCCAGGGGGGGGCTAAGGGGGCTTAACCCCCCCCAAATTCTCAGGGTGGTCCGCGAGAAGGCCTTACTGGTACATTATTTAAACTGTTATGTTTATTCATATCATGATCTGATCACCATGCTCATTATATCCCACATTAATGGGGTTATTGGGATAACAATACAAAAGATTTTCTAGGCCACCCAGTCTCAGCCCCCCGAACCAAACTCAGCCCCGAATCAAAATCCTGGCTACGGCTCTGCCTTCTGTAATACTTTAACCTAATTGGAGATTTTAAAAATCACCCTTTCAGTTCAGCCTTCCCAAGAGCAGGTGTCACTAGAGATGTTGTTTTCTCTCAGTAGACCTGCTTCAAGCTGGGGGCGGCAGCAGTTGAAGGCTAGCAAATTCTCAGTCTCTGGCCAAACATTGCTGGGTTGCTGCTGCCGCCTCTTACAGTCATGGGAATGGATCCAGAGTAAGCAAGGGCCCTTTTTTTCTTTATCTGAGTTTGCTTAAGGAACTGAAGTGAACCAGGTCTGAATCACAGCCCATTTGCAGAGTGCCTGATGAGTGCCCAACGAATTCTAAGAAATCTTTTATTCCAAGGTACTGCCGTTCTGCAAGTCTGTGGAATTTGACTGACCACAGGAAGCAGTTGAGAGGTTTTCCAGCCTGACCATATCTGCCGTCTCACCACAAGAACTTCCTATTTTGGCTCAGTCCCTTCAATCAACTTGAGGCTGTGCCTCATGATCAGCCTGGCTAAGTTTAAGGAAGGTTTGTTGGCTCTCTGTTTATGAAGTACTCCTTGCTCAACACAAGCCCCTCTTTCTTGCATCAGAACAGCTAATGTTTGCTTTATTAAACACTGGCTAATTTTCCAAAGGTTCCTGAACAGCTTCCATTACATTTGAATCCTTATAGGGAAAAAAAATCTATTACCATTAAAAACAGAAAAGGGGGAGTTGGCTGAATAACAGAGAAAAAGAAATACAGTTTGTCTCTTGAACTCACAGGTTTGATTGGTACTCACGGTTTCACTTATCCACATCCAACAAAATATGAGAACCACTGTAGGGATTTTCTAAATTCTCCAGGTAATTGATGGTATCTTCCATTGGGGATTCCAATACAGTCACCTTGGAGGCCTTAGACAATTCCTAGAGATAATACATTTCTAGAATTTTTCTTGTGAAACTTTATAGCAACTTTCAGCAGAAGCTGTTCATTTCTTTCCTGTTTTCATGGTAAATTCAGGGACATACCCTCGCCACTATATGTTTTGTTCCATACAGGCAACACTGCTTCTGTAAATCAATATAGCTCAGTTCAGGTAGTTACTTGGCCAAGGATCATAGTGCTACCATGTAGGAAACTGACCAGAAAACTTTCCCCACAGTGTAGACTGGGCATGTCCTAAATACATGTAAGCTCTTCCTTCAAAAATCCACCCCTAAAGAGAGAATTTCCAAGTGGATGTGCACACTGAAAGAATGGAGCAACCCCGAATGTTTTGGTGGAGAAGTGCTCTAGGTAGACTCTGAAATGTAGATAACTGTACTTGGACCCTTTCAAGCAATTATAGCACTTTCATTCCACGTTAATGGCCATAGTGCATCCCATTGAATCCTGGGGTTAATGAGCCACCACACCTCTCTAGCTCTGGTTCCCAACCTGTGGATTCTCAGAAGTTTGGGCCTTCAACTCCCAGATATCCTAACAGCTGGTAAACTGGGACTTCTGTAGGCCAAAATACCTGGGGACCCATGGGTTGAGAACCACTGCACCTGGTCATTCCAAATACCCCATAATCCCATAGGATGCTGTCCTGGCACTCGAAGTGGAATATAGCATTATAACTGTTCAGTGTGAATGGGTATTTTGCCTGTTTCAAATTGGCATGGAGCCATGGTCCATAAATATGTCATTGGCTACCCCTGCATAGCATCTGGTCACAACTTAGTTTAACTGCAGTCTTCACAGTAGTGGAGAGGAGGGTATATTCATTTGATATTATAGGAATGTAAACTGGAATCTGAAATTGACAACTATGACCTCAGGACCTGGATCAGTTGTTTTCAAATGTATTGGTAGTGAGGATGATCTTGCCTTATGGGAGCAATGTTCCACAGCAATTTCATGCTAAGCTTAGTGCAAGTGCAAGGCCTTAGTGCAAGGCCAAGCCAACACTAAAGTGATTAGCAAGCTTGAGAGCCTCAGATGAGGTCCAATTAGGATATGGAACTGAAGAGAGTCATTTTGAATTTCCCACTCACCCACAAAATTTACTAGGTTTCCTGGACTGCCTCTCATCCAAACATACATTGCATGAATTTTGTAATGATAAGATGTTAGGGGTAGATGGGCACACCCATGAAAGTCACCTTGAACTCCATGCAGGACAGGAAAAGCACAAATAAATGCACATAATAAATTGAGAACATCAAACTAAGTAATCACAGCATACAATCTTAAGCATTTAATTAAAATAAATCTTTGGTAAGCGAAAAAGCTTTCTAGGGATGGAGTTACAGTGGAACAGAGAACTGAATTCAGTTCACTTTCTGGAAACTGGCATTTGAATTAGACAGCTTACAAGGGTAAGGAATGAGTGCACCTTATCTGTATCAGATCACCACATCATATATTTATATTTCCCTCCTCTCTCCTTTTTATTAGAAGCGCCTTTTAAAATTGAGTCAACGAGCACAATTGTGTAATTGTCCCCTGCTGCCAAGGATTTCTTAATCTTACATTTAACACAGATACACAATACTTTCTTCACAGAAGAAGAAAGACGGATTTGTTTGATATGAGGGAACTTTGTGTTTCGTCACTGAGAAAATATAAAGGGGGAGAGAAAGGTTTCTGATAATGATGTAAAGTAGACCTCTCCGTTTCTCCCCTTCACCCACCCCCACTCTTGACTGGATCAAAAAAAGTTACCTTGGGATTTCTGAGGAGAAGAGCCTATTGTATTGTTTAATTCAGTGGATGCCAAAAAGAGGCTTAATTCATAAAGAACCAACAAAAACAGATTTAGTAACTAAAAATGTACAAGGAAAAATAACTTGCTCCTGCTATGCACACCTCATGACCTAGCTCTGTCATTTCTCTTTCTCTCCTTCTCTATAAAATCCTCACTCTTTCCACAAATTCTATACAATATTGTGGTTAAGGAACTTCAGTGTCTCTGATCCGGGTTAGGCCCCTTCCAAACCCCTGTACAAAATCTGCATTGAACTGGATTATATAGCAGTGTGGACTCCAAAGCAGATATTGTGCATTATCTACCTTGATATTCTGGGTTATATGACTGTGTAGAAGGGCCCTTAATGTGGGGGCAAAGCTGATTAATGTTGCCTTGAAATGCATTCACTAAAATCACAGGACATTCGCTCCAAATGTCCTCCCAGAATAAAGAGCAAATGGTAACTTTGGGCCCATGTAAACAGTTGGGCCAGGTCTGAGCTTGAACCAGCCACAATGCATGCCATTCCCTGGGCTGGAGCAGACTGTGGATATGGATGACACTCACTGCCCTTCAGTTCTTTTGGTGAAGGTAGCCAGGACACAACATGAATCTTGTTGGTTGCTCTATATGTAGATGACACCCAACTTTACTGCTCCTTTCCACCCAAATCCAAGGAACCTATCCAGGTCTTAAACAAGAGTCTGTTATCATTAATGGACTGGATGAGGGCAAATCAACTGAAACTTAATCCAGACAAGATAGCGGCACTCCTGGTCTGTTGGAAGATAGATCAGGGAATTGGAATCTAGCCTGTGCTAGATGGGTTACATTGCCCCTGAATACAAAGGTCCATAGTTTGGGGGTACTCCTAGATTCTGCACTGAACTTGGATTTCTCGTTCCTGTCATGGCCAGGAATGCATTTGCAAATTTAAAGTTTTGTGTACAAACTGCACCTGTTCCTTTAGATCTGAATCTCGCCATGGTGATACATGCCTTAGTTACATACCATTTGAATTGCTGTAATGTGCTCTATCTAGGGCTGACTTTGAAGAGTTTTCAGAAATTTCAGCTGATCCAAAGAGCTGCTACCAGGTTATTGACTTGGGCTGGTGACAAAGAGCGCACAATCCCCCCATTACAACAGCTCCACTGCCATGCAGATATGTCTCAAGCACAATTCAAAGGGCTAGTTATGACCTGTATAGCCCAATATGGCTCAGTTCAAAAAAAGCCCTGGCAGGATATGTAAAGGAAAGCCAAGAACCTGCTTTAATTGAAGTCAATAATTGGAAAGTTCTGAAAGCACAGCAGACAAAGAATCAGTACAAGGAATCTGCACTACAAACCAGAGCTGACAGATGGCACAACAAAGCATTGCATGGGCAGTTCCTTGACAAAATTGAAGGAAAAGTTGATAAGGAGAAGACTTGGTTAAGAAGACCTGGTTATGGCTCACAAATGGGCCATAATGGGCTCACAAATGGGCCAAATGGGCCAGCTGACTCACATCCTGCCAGGTGGGAGGAGTTAGCCTAGTTCCTGTTTTCTAAATCAGTCAGCTAACTGTCCTTGTGAGAAGCAGATCAAGCAGACTACTTTCAAATAAGGAATAAAACAGAAAATAAATAAAGGAGAAAGAAAGGAGCACTGGTAAGTTCCTGGGGTAAATTTGTTGTTTAGATTCTAGTATTGCTTTAGGTCTTTGTTAGCAGCCCGCGCGCCAATAGGTGCGTGATAGAGCATAAACTTGTAACAAGTCGGAAAAGAAATATCCAAAGACTTGTAAAAAATTAAATTAAGTAAATTAAGACCACAACAAAACAGTTAATCTACAAAAAAACATATTAATAAGAAATGGAGGTAGCCAGCCAGCAGTGGGAGGGGGGTTTCCCAGTGTTTTGCATCGAGTGTCACATGTATGACTATCTGCCTGCCGGGCAGAAGTCTTGGGTGTGTGTTCGCTGCAGTGAGCTCCTGGCTCTCAGGGAGCGTGTTTCTTCCCTTGAAGCCAAGGTAGCAGACCTGGAGAAGCACAGAGAGGAAGTGAGGCTGGAGGATAAGATCCCCAGAGATGCAACAGGAGCATCCCACTCCGTGATGAGCAGCCCTCCAGCTGCCTTGGAAAATGGGTGTCTTGGGCAGGGAGAACATCAGTCTGAGGAAGAGGGACCGGCTCCCTCAGTTGGGACCCCTTCCTCAGAGGCTGTGCCCATATCTTCGTGCACCGAAGATATTTCCCGATGGGTGGTAGGAGGTGCGCTTCTTGTAGTAGGTGATTTGATTGTCTGGAACATAGAAAGCTGGGTTTGTGATGGACGTGATGACCGCATGGTAAATTGCCTGCCGGGTGCAAAGGTCGCGGACATTACGAGGCATCTAGATAGGCTGGTAGATAGTGCTGGGGTGGAGCCAGTGGTCGTGGTACACGTTGGTACCAATGACATTGGGAAGGCTAAGCGGATGGTCCTGGAAGCCAAATTTAGGTTGCTAGGTAGAAGATTAAGGTCCAGGACCTCAAAGGTAGCATTCTCGGAAATGCTACCTGTTCCATCTTGCAGGACAGCCAGACAGGCAGAGCTCAGGAGCTTCAATGCGTGGATGAGGCAGTGGTGTCGAGAGGAAGGTTTTAGATTTGTTAGGAACTGGGGAACATTTTCAGGAAAGCCAGACCTGTACAAAAGGGACGGGTTACACTTGAACAAAAATGGAACCAGACTGCTGGCGACTAATATTAAAAAAAGATTTCAGAGCAGCTTTTAAACTGATTCCTAGGGAAAGTCGACAGGAGCTGGGCAGCTTCCGGTTCGAGAGGGTGAAATGCCAAGTATGGAGGACGAAATCCATACACAAATGGCTGAGTCAACAGAAAAGATAGATAGTAGTAGTCGAGAGGTAGGACATGGTAGGCCTTCTACAAATTCTCACAAACAGCCAAAGTTGAAAGTGCACCAGAGAAATAAATATAAATGTCTGTACGCAAATGCTAGAAGCCTTCGAACAAAAATAGCGGAGTTGGAATATTTTGCAAAAGAAAAAAATATTGATATTATTGGCATAACAGAAACCTGGTGGACGGAGGAAAACAAATGGGACACAAAGATTCCAGGTTATAAACTGTACAGGAAAGACAGGAGAGGGAAAAACGGTGGCGGTGTGGCCCTGTACATAAATGAAGAGCTAGAATCTCATGAATTAGAACTTCAAGAAATTTCAAACTCACCTACAGAAACATTGTGGATAAAAGTCCCAGGACAAAAAACTAATCTAGCACTAGGGATCTGCTATCGCCCTCCCAACCAAACTCCAGAGGCAGACTGCCATCTGGAAAATGAAGTTAAACAGGCCTCAAAAAGAAATACATTAGTCACAATGGGGGACTTCAACTATCCCCAAATAGATTGGCCAAATTCTTGTTCTACGCATGAAAGAGAGACAAGGTTCCTCGACATGCTAGCTGATTATTCCCTTGAGCAGATGGTCATGGAACCAACCAGGGGAAAGGGGATCCTGGACTTGGTGCTAACTAATGAACAAGATCTCGTTCAAGATGTCCTTGTAACTGAGCCCATAGGTACCAGTGACCATAACACAATAACCTTCAACGTAAGTTTGGATAGCAAACTGTCAGTGAAAACTAACACGGAGACATTAAACTTTCACAAAGGGAATTTCACCAAAATGAGAAAAATTGTAAAGAACAAACTAAAAGGAGCAGTAAAAAAAAATCAAATCCCTCCAAAATGCTTGGAAACTGTTTAAAAATACCTTAAAACAGGCCGAACTAAAATGCATTCCAATAAAAAGAAAGAGGCATGGAAAGTCCAAAAGGACACCAGTATGGCTTACAAATGAAGTAAAAGATGTGATTGGAAAGAAGAAAAACTCATTTAAGAAATGGAAGGCTCTTCCTACCGAGGAGAACAGAAAGGAACACAAGCTCTGGCAAACTAAATGCAAAGCAACAGTCAGGAAAGCCAAGAGAGATTTTGAGGCACACATAGCAAAGAATATTTTTAAAAAACAACAAAAACTTCTTTTTGTACATCAGTAGTAGGAACCCAACTAGAAAAGCAGTTGGGCCACTTGACGACCATGGTCAGAAAGGGAAAATCAGCGAAGACAAGGAGATTGCTGAGCGGCTAAACGACTTCTTTGCCTCCGTTTTCACACAGGAGGACAGACAACATATGCCTGCAGCTGAGTCAGATTTTTTCAGAGAGGGAATTAAAAGAATTAAAACAGATAGAGATAAACAAGGAGGATGTTCTCATATGCCTTACTAAACTAAATGTCAACAAATCACCAGGTCCAGACGGCATCCACCCCAGAGTTCTTAAGGAACTCAAGTGTGAAATTGCTGAACTTCTAGCTAAGATATATAAGCTTTCTCTAAGATCAGGCACTGTACCCGAGGACTGGAGGGAGGCAAATGTAACACCGATCTTCAAGAAAGGATCCAGAGGTGATCCAGGAAATTATAGACCAGTCAGTTTAACCTCAGTTCCAGGCAAAGTGATGGAAACCATTATTAAAGAAAAAATTTACTAGGCACATAGAAGAACAGGCATTGCTGAAAGAAAATCAACATGGTTTCTGCAAAGGCAAATCATGTCTTACTAACTTGTTAGAATTCTTTGAGGGTGTAAATAAACACATAGATAAAGGGGACCCAGTTGATATTGTTTACCTTGACTTTCAAAAGGCTTTTGACAAAGTCCCTCACCAAAGGCTCCTAAATAAGCTCTTCAGCCATGGAATCAGGGGACAGGTCTTGTCCTGGATTGGAACCTGGCTAAACTGTAGGAAACAAAGGGTGGTAATAAACAGACATTTCTCTGGGTGGAAAGAGGTGAGAAGTGGCGTACCCCAAGGTTCAGTTTTGGGTCCGTTACTTTTTAATTTATTCATTAATGATCTGGATGTAGGAGTGAATTCTGAGGTAGCAAAGTTTGCAGACGACACTAAATTGTTCAGGGTAGTTAAAAATGAAACTGACTGTAAAGAGCTCCAGAAAGATCTCTCGAAATTGAGTGAATGGGCAACGAAGTGGCAAATGCATTTTAACCTAAACAAGTGTAAAGTCATGCACATCGGGGCAAAGAACCCCAACTACACCTACAAATTGATGGGGTCAAAGCTTTCCGAGACAAACCAGGAAAGGGGTCTTGGGGTCTTGGTGGACAGCTCAATGAAGATGTCAACCCAGTGCGCTGCAGCAGTGAAAAAAGCAAATTCTATGCTAGGCATGATCAGAAAGGGAATCGAAAATAGGTCAGCAAATGTTGTATTACCTCTCTACAAATCGATGGTAAGGCCACATTTGGAGTACTGTGTACAATTCTGGTCTCCGCACCTTAAGAAGGATATAACGGAAGTGGAAAAGGTACAGAAAAGGGCAACAAGAATGATCCAAGGGATGGAGCGGCTCCCTTATGAAACCAGGTTGCAACGCCTTGGTCTTTTCAGCCTTGAAAGACGGCGTTTAAAGAGGTGACTTGATCGAAGTGTATAAAATCATGCATGGGATAGAAAAGGTGAATAAAGAAAAACTATTTTCTTTGTCACAAAACACTAGGACTAGGGGGCACTCCGTGGAGCTCCAAGGTAGGAAAATTGGGACTAATAAAGGGAAATATTTCTTCACCCAGAGGGTCATTGGGTTATGGAACTCACTTCCAGAAGAGGTTGTGACAGCTATCAGCCTGAACAACTTCAAGGCAGGATTCATGGATACCAAGTGTATCGGTAGTTACTGAAAAGGACATTCAAGTGCCACCTCGGAGTTGGTTGAGGTAGGCAGGATTTCCCCGGGTACTGGTTGTGGGGGGTCGGGAGCAGGTCAGGGTTTTGCCCTCCCTTCTGCTCGAGATCCCCGTGTACAACTGGTGGGCCACTGTGTGATACAGAATGCTGGACTAGATGGGCTGAGGTCCGATTCAGCATGGCTCTTCTTATGTTCTTATGTTCTAATGGAACCCCGAAGAAGGAGACAGAAGGCCCAATTCTTGCAGCCCAGGAGCAAGCAAACAGAACAAATGCAATTAAGGCCAGGATTGAAAAAGCAGCTAATGACCCAAAATGCAGACTGTGCAAGAAAGTTGATGAAACCATTGATCATACCCTCCGCTGCTGCAAGAAAATCGCACAGACGGACTACAAACAGAGGCACAACTCTGTGGCCCAAATGTTTCATTGGAACTTAAGTCACAAGTACCACCTGCCAGTAGTAAAGAACTGGTGGGATCATAAACCTACAAAGGTAGTGGAAAATGAGCACACAAAAATACTGTGGGTCTTTCAAATCCAGACTGACAAAGTTTTGGAACACAATATATCAGACATCACGATTGTGGAAAAGAAAAAGTTTGGATTATTGATGTCGCCATACCAGGTGACAGTTGCATTGAGAAAAAACAACGGGAAAAGCTCAGCCGTTATCAGGACCTCAAAATCAAACTGCAAAGGTTTTGGCATTTGAAAATACATCACACAGTCCTAATGCTTGGGAAGTGTTCAACTTGTGATTTTGTGATACAAAATCCAGCATATATATCTCGTTTGCTATGACATACTGTGTTTTTGTGTTAGTAAAATGATAATAATTGTCTACAACGCAATTAGGGACAGAGAGAAACCTGTGGCGCATACCTGCTGTCTTGTTTTTTACCTCTCTTTCTTAGATCTATGTAGCTCAATGTGTTTTGTTTGCTGCCTGCATGTAGAGATCACGTCCACGTTCTTTGGTGTGCTTTATTACCCTGTTTGAGAATGAAACATCATCAGACTTCTTGCTGCCTCACATACATGAGAGTCAACATTAGGGCTTTTCTACCAAAGTTATGTAACTCTTTCTTTTGTCTATCTACTCTTTTATATAAGATCAATTACCTGCAGCAATACCAATACGTTTTTACCTTTTAAAACCTTACCAGATCATCCTGTATATTTTGTCTTCTGTCTCCTACCATAAACTCATATATAGCAGTGCTTATAGTGCATTACACTTTGTTCAAGATACCAAATATTTCTACAACCAGTGTCTGGCAGCACCAAACTGGGTTTGAATCCACTGGTCTACACTGGACTTTGCAGTGGTCATTTGGGGGGGGGGGGGGTGTGACAACCTCAATCATCCCAAAACCAATCTGGTGTTCACCACACTGAATCAACCCTGGGAGAAGTATTTAACATGGAACTGCCCCAGGTCTTCTGATCATTACACCCCACTGATGAAAGTGGTAAAGATAATGTGGAAATAATTCATATAGGTTCAACATGAAACACTTAAATTTGCCTCCCCTGAGCTGTAAAGAAAAAACAAGAACAAGCAAGCTAATGCATGCTTACCAGAACAGGTGTAGTGTGGTGTAGGGTTCACAAAAACATAAGAGGAATCTCAACAGGAAGGATTTCTATCTGACAAAATATTCCAAGGTGGACTCTATCTCTTTACAGTTGTTAAGGGATAGGAACTTTTCCAGTCCAACTAATTCTTAAGACTAAAGAGGCATACAGAGCAAAACTGAAATGAGTTCACATATGCTGAATTATGCTTAAGTAAAGACCATTGCTGTCTCAAAGGTTGGAATAAGCAATTGCAGTGGACACTGCATTCAATTTGAAAGAAGTTTGTTGCTAAATTATAAAATTCACTGGATGACCTTGGGGTATTATCACTCTGTCTCTCAGCCTAATCTATCTCATAGGTTAATTATGAAAATAAATGTGTTATCCTTTGCTATAGTCTACACTGCTTGAAGAAATGATGGAATACTAATGTAATGTAAATGTAATAATAGAACCCATAGCAATAATGGCAGCAAAACTTTAAAACTTAATAGGCAAACTTTTGGGAAAAACATTGTAGGGAGATCTATAAGCCTAACAGTCATTGTTTATATACCATAAAGCTGTAGCATATGGAAAGGTTTGCAAATCTCAGAAACATCATCCTGACCATTAAGTTGAAAAATGTCAGGCCTGACTTTTTAAATGTCATAGATGAAAATTTACTGCAGCATTGGAAAGGGCGCTGGATCAGTGTGATGGAACTAAATTTATTCTGCAAATATTTACATATAACAATTCACAATTACCTTATACTCCAAGGATTTCAGAGGGGCCGATTATAATAAGATCATTATGGCTTAATGTTCTAACCTCAGTGCAGCTACATAAACTGGCCCTGATCCAGAGGAAGTTAGTGCTAGGAGGTTATACATTTAAGAGAATCGTGTGGTGACTTTTCGTGAGCTATACTATTTTTGGCTTTCAGTCAGCGATTACAAATTTGAATGATCCTTCACAATTTGTTTTTTAAAAAATGACTAATCCCAACTGCCAGTACGAAGTATAGTAGACTCATTGAATCAATAGTTTTTGCATGAACCAATGGGATATTGATAGACCTTACAGTAATTGATTCAGTGAGCCATAGTAGGGACTAGCAACTAGATTTAACCAAAAGTTCATTGCACATACAAAACTAGATTTCCAGGAGAAACTTGTTCCTAGATTTGCTCTCTTTCTGTCATTCTGGAGAATTATTAAAGCATATTGACCTGAAATTTGAAATCTATAAGGCTGACCCTTCTAATATTAGGGACCCTTCTACACTGCCACACAACCCAGATTATCAAAGCAGATACTCCACATTATCTGCTTTGAACTGGATTAGCCAGATCTGAATGTATTGCAAACCAACAGTTTCCCGTCCCCAGACAAGCTAAGGGCTTGGGCCGCTCTGTGAAAATATAGTCCAGTTCAAAGTAGATAATCTGGATTTTATATGGCAGTGTAGAAGGGACCAAAGCTTGCAAAATGTGGTTATTTGAGAGGGCGTTTGGCTGAGAACTGTTAGATTGTCAATTGTTTTTTAGATGTTTTAGATGCTAATTGTTTTTAGGTGTTTTTAGATGTTCAGACATTCAGCTTGTGTTTTACTGTAAATCGTCCAGAGCCAACTGGGATGGGCGATTAATAAATCCCAAAATAAATAAATAAAATTAAATAAATTTAATGCCTTTAGAATGGTTAAGCATTGAAGATACAGTATGTACATACGGTTTCAAGGTCTCAGGGCCTGTTCAATAGCTGGCCAGTTGCAGGATAGGAATGATGGGACATAGCTTAAGGCCCCTTCTACACTGGCATATAATCCAGTTCAAACCAGATAACCTGGATTTTAAGTGGCAATGTAGAAGGGGCCTGAGAAGTATGGTCTTGGAGAAACCTTCATTACACCTAGGTTCTTTTCTAGTTGCAGTGGGAGCCAAATCTGCTGTAGGAAGGGAAAATGATCCAACCTAGAGTTCCTTCTCCAGGTTGTTTGGCTGTCTCCAGATCTAACATGGATTGGTGAAAGGAGGGGAAAGCCTGAGGAAGGTTAGGGGCAACTGGGGAAAGGGCATTAGCCAAATCTGACTGTATTACAAACCAACAGTTTCCCATCCCCCAGACAAGCTAAGGGCTTGGGCTGCTCTGTGAAAACTTCCTACAAAGCAAGGTCAAAATAGATAGCCCTACACAAAGTGGAAGTTGAATTTCCTACTTCCCACCAAGTTTCTCTTTTGAAGGAAACCCACAACATTCCTTTCTGCCTGTTATGCTGTTGGCTGTTTCAAAGATCTTCTCTCCTCCAACCAGACTGTAACCCTGAGCTTTCGAAGGGCAGGAAATTGATCTCCCAGGTCTGTCAGGCAGGTATGAAGCTGCCCCTGCAAAAGACTGGATATTGTTACAAGGCGCAGGTGCACAGCTGAGAGGGGTTGCTGATGGTAGTATAGCCGAGGAAGGGCTGTTCTTTCTTCTTCTTTTTCTGCACAGTTGAAGAAAGAAATTTGTCAGTGACAAGAAAGATGGCTTGCGTACCACAAATTCCTCAGCAGGCAAAATAATGAAAGTGGGTGGGGAAAGGGGGTGGGAAATCCAATTTCTACTAAGGATGTCAGCAGCGAAGTTAACACAGGTGCAATATTCCTACAAACAAAGAAGACTTTGTTTCTTCTCTGTTTTGTGCTGTGAAAAGGAGTCCCCCCCTCCTTCGCCATCAGTGCATGCAAGATTAAAAGGTTGATACCTTTCCTTAGCAAAAATATTTTTACAGCTCTTACACAAAGGATTGGAGAAGGATTAGTTTTCTGCTGAACTTAAAAATAGCTTCACTAGGTGCAAATAACCCCCTCTCTCACACACAAAAATACCAGATAACAAATACAGTGTTTCGGAGATGTTCCCAATCACTTGTCCAATGTGTCTTGTATTGTTTTACATGCATAATAGTCAAACACCCAGTCTTCCAGATTTTGTTGTATTGTAATATGACTGGGACCAGCAACAAGAAAAAAGTACTTCAATTCAAATTTCTAGGGAATTATTTGTTCCCCTTTCTATAAAGTTCCATTTTATTATATTATCCCCACTGCCATTTTCTATTATTCTAACAGACCATCAGCATTCTTTGGTCATTGAACATACGCAGTGCACATTAGGCTGCTTTGGGACCTACTACTTACATTTTTCCCTTCTAAAGCTCCCACAGATTCTGGGATAATCTCTCCATCATCCCCCATTATTTTTAGTTTGAAAAGCCGTCATGTTCTCTGTCATGTTCTCAACTTTTTCCAACTGGATGAACTTTTTAAAATTTTCAAGTTTCAAGGAATATCTGCATAGTAGGCTTGTGTATAATTTTGATTGTAATTGCATATTGGATTAAATTTGTACACATGGCATGATTTCTGAGACATGCAGGAAAGGTGGTAGTGGTAAATTAGAAATTGAAATACTAAGTGTTCTGTAATGTTCAGATGCCTCCCAGGTTAAATCTAATTTTCAGTATAACCATGAAGCAATTTTGGTAAAGCCAAGAGAACATAAAGAGCTTAAAAATATTTTCTTTTACTTAGGCGTTTTGCCCCATTGTCACCATAAGGGAGGCAGGACTACGTTTAATGGGCGGGAGACAAAAGCCAACTTAAATGTAGTCCATCCATGCCAGAGAATGCAAAAGGCCCTGCCATAAACTGCATTTCCCGGAATGCAATGTTGCTCATGACCCAAATGAGGGCTGAAGGATCCAAATGATAGCTGGCTGCAGCAGTCGCCATTTAGAGTTAGTCTAATAATAAATAAATAAAATTATTGAATCTGCAAAGAGGACTAAAATAAGCAAAGCATTAAGCAACTTTGGCAAAGTCAAGAGCACATAAAGTGCTTAAAACCCATTATATTACTTTGGCATATTGCCATAAGGAAGGCACTGTGGGAGGCAGTTAGCCACCCTTTTAGAATTAGTCTCATTATTAAAAAACATTATTGAATCTGCAAAGAGGACTAAAGTAAGTAAGTAATAGTATAAATCTATGCTAAGTTGAAGTTTTGTGGTTGTGTGTCATAAAGACAGACGGACATTCAAGGGGATTGCTTTTGTCGCATGGGGGGGGAGGATAAATGGTTTTGGTCTAAACTCTTAAAAAAACCCCAAAATCTGTAGATGTGTGTATCTTTCTGAAACTTCTGGGGATTGGATTCTTGGTAATATTGTGCATCTATTATATAAATGGGTTCACGTCATGTGATGTATACCTCAAACAAAGAAACCATACAACGCAGAAACACAATACTTGCCAACAGAAATAGGCCTCAAGCAAGGTACGTTTGTAACAAAGAAACTTTCCCCACCCTAAACCTAAAAGGCCCCCAAAACAACTAGTAAAAATAAAACTACATTTACCAGCATCCTCCGGGCCAGCCAAAGACTCACCCAGCCTCTACATTCTGAACAACATGATTGGCTGCCAATAAGGGCGGATTTGCATAACTGCTGCACTGGCCAGCCAACATGAAAATTCCGATCCATACTAAACTGCCAAAACAGAATAAGGAAAAGGCCTGAGCCAATCCCCAACACAAACACCCAAATCACTTCCAACCGAAAATTTACACCCCAAAAAATCACAGACCACGCCCAAAATTGACAGTAAGGCTTCATTAACTTGATTTCCCTAACTAGCCCTCACTTACTGGGAAGCTGTTTACGCTCTAAATTGACAGTAAGACTTCATTAACTTGATTTCCCTAACTAGGCCTCACTTACTGGGAAGCTGTTTACGCTCTGAATTGACAGTAAGGCTTCATTAACTTGATTCTCCTGACTAGGCCTCAGCTCATTGGACATTGTGTATGGCCTGAATTGACAGTAAGCCTTCATTAACTTGCTGTTCCTAACTAGGCCTCAGCTCATGGGACATTGTGTATGACCTGAATTTACAGTAACCTACCTTAGCACACAGAGCCCCGACCATGCATGATGGGACTTGAAGTACCACCATGGAAAATGGGATTTGTAGTACTTCAAAACCCATCATTCCCCACAGACCACTGTGGCCCAGAACCAAGACCAATAAAGACCCAACTTGGCACACCATGCCCCCCATGACCCACACTCCATCCAACTGCAGTTTAGAGGAGGGCACACCGTAGATGATTGGACTTTCTCGCATCTCCTAAAAAGGGCACAGCAACGCGTGCCGGGTACAGCTAGTTGTATATAAAATTCAAGCAGATAGCTCTTGTATTTTTACAAAATGTTGTTTTAAAAACCTTGAAAATTCTCCAAAAATCTGTAGATATGTCAAACATTCTGAAATTTGGTGAGATAACAGCGGTAAATGTGTTCTACCACTGTAATAAGTTTCATCCTGATAACTCAAAAATGAGGTGAGAGAAGCCCCTTAAATTTTCCCACTGACAGTAATGATTTTCTTTCATGCACATACACAATTACTGTAACAAAATAGTAACGATATTTCATTAGTCTCATTAGATTCTGAACTTTTCACCACCTAAACTTGAGAAACACTCTAGAAATGAAGCACTAGTTTTGTAAGTACTTTAGAACCATTTTTATGAATGGCACATGCCTTCTGCATAGTAATTGTTAGAAATGCTCCTCAAAACAAAAGTCTTGTCGGACTCATAGCAATCTCACATAGAATCCTAGGATTCTAGGGAACTATGATTTAGAAACTCTCCTCTAGGTGGGATTTTATCATATTTTCCCAACAGTCCTACACTTGGAGGAAGGTGTCTTTTTTCAAAACCAGAAGTGACCAGAAAACCCTGCCAATTGTGGAGTGAGATGAGGAACTGGGTCCAAAATAGCTGGGACAGAAAACAGCAAAATCATACTCATGGCTACAGCCCATATTTCCCCCATCCACTTTCGTGTGTTTTCATAATTTGAGGTATCTGTGTGCCCACTGATATTTCTCAGTAGTTTGTGGAGGATTCCATCTATACAGGCATGCATGAGTTCAGTCATAGGATCTTATTGGATGGTCTTCGGCTTCCATTTCCATTCCCTTGGGAAACAGACCTACATGGGAGTCTCCCGGAGGATATCAGACTACGAAAGGGTACTTTTGGTGGGACTCTGTGGCACTCCATTTCCAAAGAGAAGGACAAGATAAAGCAGGGAGAAGACAGGGGAAAGGTGCAGTAAGCATGACAGATAGCTAGCCATCCCTGAAGATGGGGAAAGACAGGAGAGAATGGGTTAAGACCAGGGGTGGGCAATTACCGGCCCTCCAGGTGTTTTGGACTTCAACTCCCAGAAATCCTAAGAGCTGGTAAACTGGCTAGGATTTCTGGGAGTTGAAGTCCAAAACACCTGGAGGACTGATAATTACCCACCCCTGGTTAAGACAGTTCCCTCTGTTTTCCCCCTTTCCCCCTATTCTGTTCGATGAGGTCCTTAGTGATGATAATTAATACAGTATTTTATTCTCTGGAAGATGCAGATTCCAATTTGAATACTGAAATGAAAGCCAAACTAAAGTCCAATGCGCATAGGGTTCATAGGATTCTTGGTTGTCTTCAAATCAAAGATTTGGGAATGATTCTAGACTTAAGACATGCTTAGTAAGGGTGTGCATTTTTCTCATTAGTCCTCGTAAGCCATACTTCCAAGGCAATATCAGATACATGGGCATTGCCCGCACCAAAAATGTAAGAGTTGGAACTTATCCAATATTTACATTTGAATTTTGTAAATCTCAGAAGCCTCCAAAATCAGTTTTATTTTCAGCACAAGGAAGCAAATCAACCCAAAAAAGACTGCCCCTCCTCTTTAAATTAATGACCGTTTGCCACGAGGAGAGGAAAAGCAGGGAGAAAGCAGAGTTTGCTGGGAAAGAAAGCACAGAACTCTTGGAAATATAGTTTGGTAAGGCGAGGAGCCCTATGTCAGAGAATGCAAAAGGCCCTGCCCTAAATTACATTTCCCAGAATTCTGTTTGCATCAGGAAGCCCCAATCAGGAGAGGGGAGGGCTTTGTTCCTCCGTAGTAGCAGCAGCCAGCCAAAGTCCTAATGAATGGTTGAATCTGCAAAGAGGAGGACTGCCTGATACTTCTAGTAAGTAATAGTAATATTAATAATAATAATTTTATTTATTCAAATCAGTGGTGGGCTGGGAAGAAATTCCTAAATGGATGACCCTTGGCAGTCCCTTCCAACTCAATAGAGGAAGCATATTAATTAGTTTAGAGGCTGGATGGCCATTGGTCAGGAGAGTTTTGATGGTGTCCTTTGGCCCGGAAGAAGGGAGTTGGGCTAGATGGCCCTTGGGGGTCCCCTCCAACTCTAGGATTCTATGAAAATGTAAAATTGGTTAAAATTGGTTTCTATTGTCTAATACAGTGCTTCTCAACCAGTGTGCCGTGGCACACTAGTGTGCCGTGAGCGATCATCAGGTGTGCCGTGAGAAAAGCTCTCTGCCCCCTTCCTTCCCCCCTCCTCCTGCCGAACTCCTGCTGCTTGGGAGAGGAGGAGGAATGGCTGGGCGACAGCGAAGAAAAAGAAGAAGGGACCGGGGCGCTGTGGGAGAACTGAAGCCAGGGGGAGGGGCATGGCGTGGCCTGGCTCCGCTCCCTCCTCCGGCTTCAGCGCTCCCACAACTTTGCCAGCCTTGAAGGGGCAGTGCCAAGCCAGCGGTGGCAGAGCCAGCACAATGCTGGCTTGGCACTGCCCCCTCAAGGCTAGCAAAGCTGTGGGAGAACTGAAACTGGGGGGAGGGGCGGGGCATGGCGGGGCCTGGCTCCTCCCCCTCCCCCGGCTTCGGCACTCCCAGAAGCTGCTCCCAGTGTCATTTTGTGTCATTTTGGTTGGTGGTGTGCCCCCGGATTTTTTTAATGTTAAAAGTGTGCCGTGGCTAAAAAAAGGTTGGGAAACACTGGTCTAATATATGAGATACATTAAATGAGATAGCTGTTGTGGCTTTTTTAATTAAAAAAAGGTTTGTCAAAACTTTTTTTAAAACCCTATAAGCATTAGAAGTATGAATAGTTCTAAAAGTTGTGAGGAATGTTTTTCTGTTATCTTGCATCGTTGTACAGAAAATTCAAAGAGGGCTCGCCTTGCTGTAACAATGAGAAAGAATCCCCTGAAGTTTCACCAATTATAGTAATTATGTGCAATTACTACAACGAAAAAGTAATGAAATTTCGTTACTTTCATTATAGTGACAAAATTTGCATTAACTATAATTTAGAAACACTTTAAAAATGAAACACTAGTGTCCCCTACTTTTTTGAACAACCTTTGAAACATTTTTTTATTGATCACATACTGTATGTCTAGAGTCACTGAGATCTTATGGAACCTAATCATAATTAAGTCCCATTTATCTCAATGGGTCTACTCTGAATACAACTAAATGGTTTAGTTGTATTCAGTTGTATTCTACTCTGAATACAACTAAATGGTTTACAAACTTGCAACTCATGGCTTACATGAAAAAAGTGCTAGTGATGCTTTCCATATAGACTTAGTTTCTTTTTGTTTCAGTTTTTCTTCTTTATTATTATGATAGGTTTTACTATTTTTTAAATTAATATTTTTAGAAGAGTTTGT
The DNA here is from genome assembly GCA_030556195.1 of Anolis apletophallus. Classification (NCBI taxonomy): domain Eukaryota; kingdom Metazoa; phylum Chordata; class Lepidosauria; order Squamata; family Anolidae; genus Anolis; species Anolis apletophallus. Next base: position 97,140,545 of record JARBWK010000004.1, read on the forward strand.
GCATTGTGATGAAGCCCTTTCAGCTGAACAGTGCTAACTCCAGACAACTTCAACATGTTGCATGTTCCTTTCAAATCTGTTTAAGATTAGGCCTAAAAATAAACCAAAGTGCAAGGAATGTTTTTGTGCTGATATATTAGGACCAGCTTGAGCTTGAGACCATCTTGGCAAATAGGGGTGGACCTCCCTGATCTTTAAGGAATGGCAAGCTCCATTTCAAATCCCTTTCGGAAATTGCCATTTTGATAGAATAACATTACAGCCAACCTCTCAAATTTAACATGTTTGTTTCATGCTCTGCCAGTCAGCCACTAGAACAATGACAGAACTTCTAGGGCAGGTCACGGCTTGGAAATCATGGAACAATAGGTTGAGATTGTAATAAAGATGCTCTCTTTCCCATTTTTGAATAGAAATTGTATCTTTTTTCATTGGAATGGAGGGGATGGGAAAAACCAGTCAATTTATAAAACCAGTCCATTTATAAAACCAATCCATTTATAAAATGCTTACTGGCAAACATGTTCTGTGGATTTAAACACAGCAGTGCTTTGTTAAGAAATCTTTACAATGATCTCCAAAGTGATAAAAATATTTACTCTTTTAAAAAATACTCAATGACCTCTGAAGACTGAAGATTCAAATTTAAGGCTGGAAGCACACTTACCTGTAAGTCAAGCCTTTTAAATTTTCTAGCAAATCCTTCCAAGTACATACATGGCAGATGTGAATCAGCTGAATCATATGTAATGAATAATGAAGTCATATGCAGAATGAGCTGAGTTCAATTCAGAGAATCTTACCACTAGGTAAATGTGAAAAAAATGTTCCTCAGAATATAATCTTATATGTTTCTGCTCAAAAGGAGGTGTCGATTTTTCCAGTGGAGTTTACTGTATTTGTAAAGTATTATACAGGGAGGACCAAATGAAAGAGATTGCCTATTATTCAGCTAACAATTGTGAGCCTGACTTAATTAAACTAAACTACAAAAATGAAAGCTATTGATCTGAACTGCACTCCAAAATGAGGAGTTAAAGAAATCTTCATTTGGATTCATTTTATTGATAACATAGGTGGGAAAATAAATTTTCTTTTTAAAAGATTATGTAATATATTCAAAATCCAGATCCAGATAATCCATGTCTTCAAAGATTACCTGGAGTTGTTAAACCACTACACATTCCAGGACTTTGCTCAAAAAGGGGAGATTGGAAACAGGCCGATAGTTGACAAATTGAGTGGGGTCCAATGATGGATTTTTCAACAGCGGTTTTATCACAGCTTGTTTTAAGCTCGCTGGAATATTGCCTTCCCGGAGGGAAGTATTAACCACCACCTTTACCCATTTGGCCAATCCCCCTCTGGCTTCCTTTAAAGGCCAGAATGGGCAGGGGTGTAGGATGCATGTGGTTGCTCTCATCCCTCCAAGTATCTTGTCCACATCCTCGGGTTTCACCAATTGAAATGAATCTATCAAAATCGGACAAGCAGGTGCTCGTGTTACATTCTCAGAGACTGCCATTAACATGGTGTCCAGGTCAGAACGGATCAAAGCGACTTTGTCCACAAGGAACCGAGCAAATGCTTCACAGTGGGCTGCCAAGCTGTTAGGGCTCCCATCCAAAGAGGTGGGATTTAATAGGCCTCTGACCACTCGGAACAGCTATGCCGGACGATTCTTTGCGGATGCAATATTGGTCGCAAAGAAGGATTTCTTTGCGGCCTTTATTGCCGCGGCATATGCCCTTAGAAGGGCATCAAGCTGTGTTCGATTTGGTCCACTCAGATATTAATGCCACATGCCCTCTAGTCTCTGCCAGCTCCTTATTGAACCAAGGGGCTGGTTTAGGTCAGCTACTTGAGAGGGGACATTCTGGAGCAATCGTGTCTATTGCCCTAGCTATCTCCCCATTTCAGAGAGTGACCAGGGCATCAACAAGATTACCAACCGAGGTGGTGAGAAATTCCCCAAGAGCCATCAGAAATGCATCAGGATCCATCAGCTTTACTAGGTCCTCCACCCCTGCAGAGGTTAGAGGATGTGGTGAGTATAAACCTGAGCAGGTGATGGTTGGTCCATGGCAACGGAGTGATAGTCAGCTTCTCCACACCACTACCATTCTCTCATCCCTGACAGAAAACCAAGTCTAAACTGTGGGTAGGTGGACATGAGCCTCACAACTCCAGGTATTCTTGGAAGACACAGATTATCTGGATCCGGCACAGTCTGGCTTTAGGCCGGGACATTGTACCGAGACAGCCTTGGTCACCTTAGTTGATGATCTATGCCAGGAGCTAGACGGGGGAGTGTGTCCCTGTTGGTTTTGCTGGACCTCTCAGTGGCCTTTGATACCATTGACCATGACATCCCAATGCCTCGCAGCAATGGGACTTGGAAGTACTGTCCTACAGTAGCTCCGGTCCTTCCTAGAGGATTGTTCCCAGATGGTGTTATTGGGAGATGCCTGTTCAACCCCACAACTATTGTTTAATGGGGTTCCAAAGCAACTGCTAAAAATTTAAAGACTGATGCATTTTTCTCTCATGATTCCTTATCTTTAATTTGACTGGACAGTCCAACATGTAGGAGTTGTGCCCACCCTGTCCTCAAGACCTAAAGAATTGTACATCACATGAACAAGGAACTAGGAAAAAGTCTCAGTTGAGTTGGAATTGTTCGTTTTTCTGTGCTGACTTTTCTTCAGTGGGCTTTACTTGCAATGACAGTTATTCAGAAAAAGCCAGATATTCAAAAGTACACAACAAATTATATGTGGGATAATCTGGGACCCTTTCACAGCACGAAGTTATAATTCTGCAGATTTAGTTTAAATGCAATAAAACATCCCATGTAATCCTAGGATTGTAGAATCATAGAAACATACAGTTGGAAAGGATCAGAAAGGCCATTCAGCCCAATCTTGGACAGCCATGGCCAAACTTTGTTTAAAAACATCCAGAGATGGAGACTCCACTACACTTTGAGGCAGTCTTTTGCACTGTTGAACTGCTCTTACTATTAAAAAGTTATTTTTAATATTGAGGTGGCATCTTAGTTTAAACCCATTGCCCCAGTTTCTAGAGCAGCAAAAAAGAAGTTTGTTACTCCTCTTCAGTATGGCATCCTTTCAAATATTTAAACATGGTCATCATGTCCCCTCTCTGCCTTCTTTTCTCCAAGCTAAATACACACAGCTCCCAGCTATTCCTCAAAGGGCTTGGATACCAAACCTCTGATTATTTTGGATGTGGTCTAGCTTGTCAATATCCTTCTTGAATTCTGGTGTCCAAAACTGGGCATGGTATTCCAGGTGAGGTTTGACCAAAACAGAATAGAGTGCTGCTATTACTCCTCTAGAGCTGCCTCACCTACAAGCATTAGGATTCCATTGGATGCAATCATGGCATTTAAAGTGGAATTATATTGTGGGAAAAGGACCCCTGGGTATAAAGTAAGTGAAGCTGCCTCTGCCCTCTTCTTGAACTTTGATAAAGATGAAGCAAAGCAAAACAAAACCACCCCTCACCCTTCTCTTCAGTTACCGTTGAACAGAACACTGTTAGAAACAGCCCCAGAGTACTCCATAATCACAGCACACTCCTCAAGGACCGAAACCTGCAGCCTCTCAAGAGGTTTTTAAGCAATTTACTTTCCACTTGTTTTAAGCTAAACTGGAGATAATCAGGAGCTGTTTGGCTTTCTGCCTGCAGGTCTTCATCCTGATTCCTTTTCAATCTAGTAACTATTAAAAAAGAAAAAGAATAGGCACACACACACACACACACACACACACATCTTGACATAGGCAAAATCCCTCCAAGTTTATATCATCCTTTGTTATTTGTGTATCCACATGTGTTTTCTCTTTGTGTGTGGAGTGTGTTATTTCCTCTCATTTGTCAATGCATGCCTGCTCCCCATTCTGCATGGGGTAACAGTAGTTAGTGCAAAGTATTATTTTTTAAGGTAATGAAGATGCAACAAAGGTATATTTTAAAACTAACATTATAACTATTAAAACATATTCAAAGTTAAAAACCACAACACCCCCTGAATTGATCTTAAAAACCTTCTTTAAAAGCCTGCCTGAATAAAAAGGTTGTAGCCTTCTGCTAAAAGGACAGAAGAGAGAGGGGCATTCTGGCAGGGAGTTCCAGAGTCAAGGGGCCGCCACTGAGAAGGAAGGCACACCCTCTTGTTCCCACCAACCGAGTTTGAGATGGAGGTGGGACCAAGAAAAGGACCTCTCCTTAAGATATCAAGGCCTGAGCAGGTTCGTACAAAGAAATGCGATCAGCCAAATAGCTTGGACCTGAACCATCTAGGCTTTAATGGTCATAACCCTTTGAATTGTGCCTAGGAAAAGTCTGTCAGCCAGTAGAGCTGCTGCAACAGGGAGGTTGTCTGTTCACTGTAGCCAGCCCCAGTTAGCAACCTGGCTGCAGCTCTTTGGACCAACTGAAGTTTCCAAGCACTTTTCAGTGGCACACCCACATAGAGTGCATTACAGTAATCCAGACAGGATGTAACTAAGGCATGTACCACTGTTGTCAGATCTGGCTTCTCAAGGAATGGGCACAGTTGATGCACAAGTTTTAATTGTGCAAATGCCCTTTCGGCCACTGCAGACACCTGGGCCTTCAAGTTCAGTGTCAAGTCCAGGAGGACCCCAAAACAATGAACTATAAAAACATGTTACTTTTAAAGGATCACTTTGTAAGTTATGACCTTTCTCTGCTATGTTGCGTGAGGTTCTGTTAAGCTTCTGCAGCCACCATACACAGCCAAGCACTGAACTTCAAGCAAAAGCGCAACTGCACTTTGCACAGAGCATGCCAGCATCTTCCTCATCCTCCCTCAGGCCTCATCTGGTGCTGGAGGCCTGCTTAGATCAGTTTGGGTGCTTAGACCCATCACAAAGCAAGTGGTTGCTGCAGGAAGGACAAATTCTCTAACACTTCACAGCCGAGAAAACAACTTTGGGATGGAACCAAGATGACAAATTACAACAAAATGCAAAAGCCACAAAACAATGACACCTATTGGACAATGAGAACAGCACAAAATACACCATGCAATTTTGTGAAACTTCACTGGCTTCTTCATCAGGCAAAGAAGTTAGAAAGCATATAAGAGAAGAAAGGCCTACTTTGGCTCAATCGTCTTCTTGAGGTCCAGAGACCAAGGGCAATAAATGACACACAATAACATTTCAAAACTACTACTACTACTAATATTAATATTGTTTTATTTATACCCCACCACCATCTTCCCAAAGGGACTTGGGGTGGCTTACAAAAGCTCTCCAGTGTGCTACATATAAAATAAACAATATATAAGCATAAAATATTTACAACATAAGATTATAGCAACAACTGCAATGAATGCACATAACATCACATAATAATAAAATTGTTAAAATTTATTTAAAAAGCAAAAGTACCTGCGGATAAAACTAGCTGTCATCAATTAACAAACTAAAGTGCCATTGTGAATAATCTGTCCCCTCAAGCACCCATTTCAGTCTACTTGAAGCCAAAGGCCCATTTAAAAAGCCATGTTTTCAGGCTAGATCAAAAGGTCTGAAGAGTGAGGGCTAACTTAATATCTCTAGGGCATTCCAGAGTTGGGGGAGCACCACCGAGAAGGCCCTTTCTCTCGTCCCCACCAACCGTACTTGACACGGTCGTGGGACTGAGAGAAGGACCTTTCCAGGAGATCTCAGAGCCCATGCTGGTTCGTAGAAGGAGATGTGATCTTGAAGTTAGGTTGGACCCAAACTAACTTTCATTGAGATCCTGTGCAGGGCTGAGTTAGCATGGATGAGAGAACATTGACTTTGTCAAGATGTCCCTGTACTGTCACATCTCTAGAAACTTTTAAGCATTATATGGGTAAATTCTGCCAATTGTAGTCCAAGTGAAAGAGTTTTACCTTAGCTGAAGGTAGAGACCTCAAAGCTATAGCAAAAGGGAAGGGCAGTGTGGGAGGGAATTAAGTCCAGCAGAAACTGCCTCTTGTTCTCTCCCTTTAAGGACAGGGCAGAGGCAGTTGGGATGGAGGAGGGAGGTTTCATCTATATCTTGATTGCTGCATTTTGCTCCAGGTGTTAACTTCAAAACACTTTCCAAAAATGATGTAGACTACATTACAGTAGTGTAACCTTTTGATCCACTATGCATCTCTTTATTTTATCTTGAAATATTCCTTGACATTGATTTTAAGAAGCAAGCTTCCACAGTAGATCAATAAGGGGAATTTATATTCAATAATAATAATAATAATAATAACAACTTTATTTTTATACCCCACCTCCATCTTCCATAAGGGTCTTGGGGTGGCTTACAAAGGGACAAGCCCAGGGAGCACAAAGTTAAAAAATAGCACAATAAGATAGCATCAAAACAAAACCAAATAAAGACATATCACAATAAAACATAACATCATAAAAACAGTACCATGCAGAATGATAAAAGTGCTGAGCTCAGAGAGCTCTGGGTTTGTGCAAAGTCCTAGATAGAGCTAAGGAAAAGTGTAAAATTCAGAAGGCACAGCTGGGGGAATAATGTTCATGGGCATTAAAATGTCAGGATTGTAGAGCGGAGGGCCATGTTAAAGTGCTGGAACTTAGGTAACTGGCCAATTCTTTGGAACTACCTAGTCAAAGGCACAACGGAACATCCATGTTTTAAGGTCCTTGCAGAAGGTGGACAGGGTAGGTGCGAGTCTAATCTCCCTAGAAATAGAGTTCCAGAGCCAGGGGACCACCACTGAGACAGCCCTCTCCCTCGTCGCCACCAACTGCGCTTGAGATGGAGGTGGAAGCGAGAGAAGCCCCCCCCCCCGATGATCTTAGGGCTAATGTTGGTTCGTAGGGGAAGATATGATCATGAAGATAGGCAGGTCCTGAATCATTTAAGGCTTTGTAGGTAATCATCTGCATCTTCAATTGGGGCCAAAAACTCTTTGGCAACCAGTGGAGCTGTTTGAACAGGGGGGTTGACCACTCCCTGTACCTTGCTCTAGTTAGTAATCTGGCCACTGATCTTTGCACCAATTGCAATTTTCGGGCCATCTTTAAGGGCAGCCCCACATAGAGTGCATTGCAATAATCCAATCTGGAGGTAATTAGGGCATGGACCACCATGGCCAAGTCGGACTTCACAAGATATGGGAGCAGCTGGTGCACAAGCTTTAATTGTGCAAAGGCTCTCCTGGCCATTTGCTGCACCAATGCTTTCTGCAGGCAATTAGGTTGATTATCCTGATATATATTGATACTAACAGCCAGTCACTCTCAGCAAACGTGAATCCTCACTAAAGGATTCCCACAATTCACAAACAAGAAGGAAGCATCAGCAGCTTAGGAAGAAAGTAAAAAAAAGTGCAAAGAACTGGGGGTGAGTTTAATAGGGGAGCTCAAGGTGGCATCTCAAAACACTCCAATAATTATCAAGTCCAAAATGCTGATTGAATGTTGTTATTGCTGAGGAAATTTTCTGGGAACAGTGAATGAAATGGGGCATTCTGTAGAAGAACATGGCTGGCTGGAATTCTGAAATTAATGTGTTGCACCATTACCCTGCTATTCTCAACCCCCGAGGGGGGACTCAGAGTGGCTAACAAAGGCAGCAATTCAATGCTACAATCAATATACAATATAAAACCATAAATACAGAATTAAAAACAATAACACTTAAATTAAAACAATAATCAACAGTCAAGCAAGTTAAAAACAATACTCGGTCCACAATCTCAATTGGTAAAATCAATAAAGCCATATCCTCATATCTGTCATCCTGCCAATCCATTCCAGTCAAAATGTTGCTTTATGTTATTGTGCAAAGGCCTGGTCCCAGATCCAAGATTTTAATTTCTTCCTAAACGCCAGGAGGGATGGGGTCAATCGTATTTCGCTTGGAAGCACGTTCCACAGGTGGGAGAGCACAGCCAAGAAGGGCCTATCCCTCGTCACCGCCAACCGCATTTGAGATGTTGGTGGGAGCGAGAGCAGGGCCTTCCCGGATGATCTTAAATTGCGAGGTGGGACGAAGCGGCAGATGCGTTCCAACAAGTAATCTGGGCCAGAACCATATAGAGCTTTATAGGTCAAAACCAGCACTAATGTTACTCTTATACCTGATTTTTTTGCCATATATATTTACATAAAAAGAAAGGGATTGTAGTCTAAGGTCCACTAAGGTCAACATTTTAAAATTGGACTTCCAAACATGGAAAAAAAACAATTAGAAGAAAATAGGGCTTTAAAAAGTAGCTGCATGTGATCTTGAAAGGATTTGGATGAAACCCCCAAGAGCTGCCTGTTTGTTTTAAAAATAAAACATATTAAACAATAAAAGACAATTGTTTTATCTTTGTCCATTCTTATTTGGCCTTTACCTAAAATCTTGCAGTTTTCCCCCCATTGCAAAGTGCACATTTGAGATGCATTGCTGTAGTTGTGGGAATAGGGCTGTTTTCCTGCCCTGTCAGATAAGAGGCCCTTGTTTCCTTAAGGGAAAAGAAAAAGAAAAGAAGCTGAATGGCAGCTGTTTTGGCAGCTGCAAAGGCGGGTAAACAAAATACCATTTTCAAGTTTCCACGTATTTATCATATTACAGGCGTCCAGGGACTGAATCAATGAAACAAAAAGCTCAGAGGGGGATTTGGATCCTTTTGCTATCAAATATATGGTGTATTGAAGCATCAGATTCTAAAAAGTAGGAGAGTTCTAACAGAGCTGTTGCAGAACAAATACCCCAGAAGAAAACAAGAGAGCAGAATATGAGTAAGCGGAATCCATAGCCAGAAACGTCTTGGAATACTATGTCAAAACCACAGTGCACTTTCAAAAAGGTTATGCAAGCAATATTCAAAGAAGATAATCTGGATTTTATATGGCAGTGTAGGAGGGTCCTCGGTTTACACCAGTTGAAGTAAACTAAGGCCCCTTCTACACAGCTGTATAAAATCCATATTGCACTGGATTATATGGCAGTGTGGACTCAGATAACCCAGTTCAAAGCAGGTATTGGGGGATATCTGCCATGATATTCTGGGTTGGAAGGGCCCTAAATCATGTGTAGAAGGTTACTAAGATGAGGAAGAAATTGGGAGGACAAAAGAGAAACTGGGGCATTTTAAAAGTAGATGAAAAAGACACACATAAATACCACTGGCATGATCTCTTCATTCAAATTTACACTGGAAAGAAAGCCATGTGGTTCACAACACCAGTCAATATGGTGTGCAAGGAGTGGAGCCAGATCTGATTTATTTATTTCCAGAGACTCAGGGCATGCTGTAGGATGAATTCTACTGCAAGAGGAGCCCAGCCAAAGTATCTATCTATCTATCTATCTATCTATCTATCTATCAATCAATCGTCTATCTATCATATATCTATCTATTTACCACATTTATATACTGCCTTTCTCAGCCCAGAGGTGACTCAGGCTGGTTTACAATTGGCAGGGCGGTTTACAATGTAAAGGATATTATGTCCTAGAGTCCACTTTGCAAAAACATTGGGTAGATATGTGTATATAGGTAGAGAGAGAAAACGCATGCACAGTAAAATATATAGAACTAAAATCTCTACGCAAGGAAGTAAACCTGGCTGACCATTTCATCACATTTACTAAATTCCACTGAATTTAGTAAAGGTAGGTTTAAAATGTGGAAAGCCACTATGTTCATTACATTCGGTTGGGTTTAAGTGTAGGATAGAGTATTCTTTGTGTATTTTCATCATACGAGAGAGAAAAATCCACTTAAAATCTGGTTTCTGCCTCCTGCAGAATTCTAGGGTTTTCAGTTTAGTGAAAATGTTAAAGGCTCCTCCCTAAACTACAAACCCCAGAATTTGGTAGGAGACAGAAACTGGATTTTAAGTGGATTTTAAGTGAATGAGACCCAGCATTCTTTTCAAATGTTTCAGGAGGTGATGGCGAAGTGGTTTTTTTTGGTAATGATCCAGATGTTTATCTAATTCTGCAATATGATGACATTCATTGCTCTTGTGTTTAAAATGAAACATTTCCCCTGAAGCCCCCCCCCCCCCCCAATTTCCCCGTAAAAATAAAATGAAAGTTATTTACCCACCATAACATTCCTTCTCACACCAGGAGTGTGAGAAGAAATTAATTGCTAGGAAATGGTGGTGGTGGTGGGGGATCCCTTCTCAGCCAGACCATCTCCTGGCACATGATTTCCTTACACCAGGAGGGTGTGAGGAGTGTTGTTCTGGTGGCCAGGTAAATTTTATTTTATTTTTAGGGGGAAAGGGGGGGAGGGGGGGACCATCCTGGACTTTTGGGCTCCAGGAACCAAAAACATTCAAGATAGTAAATGGGGACTCCCTCCACTTCTGGGTAGTCCCAGTACTACCCAGAAGTGAGTCCCCACAGGCCCAATATCCCATTAGACCTAGGCCTTTCAGGAAAGCCTGGATCTAATGGGGTATTGAATTTACCCTGGTTTGTTCTTAATTAATAATGTTTTATTGGAGGTCTCTGGTAAAACCAAGAAAGGTCCTGGTTTTGGGGTTTGGCTGTATGGTCTTTTTTGCAATCCTTTAAAATTCCCAGACCAGTTTTTTAGAGCAATGAATTCAAATAGCAGGTAAAGAGATTTCACATAGACATTTGGACATTCTTGATGGTGAGTTGTCCAATGGTAGACTCTCCTTCTCTAGAGGTTTATAAGCAGAGGTCAGGTGGTCAGGTCATCTGTCAGGAGTGCATTGACCGTATGTTTCTGCTTGGCAGGGAATTTGATGGCCCTTGTGGTCTCCTATGATTTCTTATTTTATGAATGAACTCAAAGAGATTTTGCAGTGGACACCCCCTTTAACTTATTTGGGCAGAAGGTGTTGTTAGAGAACTGTGTGGTGATGGTCTGATTTTATAACCTTTCACTGCCTCCTCCTGCCTCTCTTTTGATGGTACAATATTTGGAAAACCTCTCTAGTGGTGCCTTTGAGTGTGTATGTGTTAAAACTGAGATTTATCAAGTGACTCATTCAGTGTATCCACTGGGGCACAGGAAGGTCTTCCCCAACTCATCGTGTTAATCCTAGTGATTGAGCACACATTTCAAGACAGCCAGATTCTATTTTTTTCTCCTCTGTTCTTACCACTTCATTCCCACTTCCTCCATCCCACACCAGAATACTTAAAGGCTGGCTCCTGCACTGCCATTCCTTTGTGGCCACATCACCCACTCGCCAATAAAGTTTCTGCCAACGTGTTCTAAAATTACAAGGTTTATGTCTGAGTGGGAATAGTATTTAGTGCTGCAGCTCTGCTGTGTGAGTGGTCAGTCTGTTCATACTTTCCTGTGAGTTGGACTATTTCTTGGTCATCACAACTACTGCCAACAAAAACATCTCATCTTATAAACACAGCTCATACAATTTTACTGTGCTGAGGGTGGCGGTGGCAAAAGTTAGCACTTTGCCATTTCAGGGCTGCCCACTTATAGGTTTCTTCAAATACTTACTAAGTGAGTCATGATTGGATTCTGCTAATAATGATTCAGAAATGATTTTCATTTATTAAACAATTTTGTGAAGTTTGATTCAGTAGCACAGCATGTCCTACTATAAGGAATCTCACTCCTGAATGTATACCAGAGTCATCCCACTTTGGCAGTCTGACATGACTTCTTTAATCAAATAGTCATAGTCTTGAATAAAGAATCATGTGAGCTTCAGTCCAATAGCACCTCCTCTTCACCCTTAGTTTAATGGCACCAGATTTTTGTATAAGGCAGGGGTGCCACAGCACAGACCAGGGGGGTCAAATGTAAACCCCATGAGTCTTTTTGTAGCCCTTGACCTTAAAGCCACTCTGTACATGAAATAAAGAACTATTTTAATAGGTTTATTTATTTATTTATTTATTGAATTCTTGGCCTTTCCCCACAATGGAGTTCATTGGTTTGAAAGCCTCTCCTTCTGAAAGTTTGAAATTAAAATTGATTTGCTTCTGAAAACCAGAAGCTAATATCAAACCACTTCTAGATATTTTGTTGGAATTTTCACTTTTGGGGAGCAGTTTTGATATCCTGTGACTTTTTCGACATTCTGCCAGGCCTCTAAAATGTCTAACGTACAGAAATTGGTCCCTTTGCTGTTGCAGTTGACTACTCCTTTAAAACATGTGATTAATAATATGAAAAGAAGCCTCTGCTTACAAATTAATCTCTCTGGTGGTCTGCTCAATCACAAGACATTTTTCAATTCACAGACCATTTAGGACATTATTGTATTTGATGTAGTAACCAAGATGCAATAGTCATCCCCAAAGACAGCTGGCCATCCCCAAAGATGGACCCTGCTGGGAGAAAACAAGGTCTTCCCAATGCTTTCCCGCGCTTTCCCCTGCTTTCTTCCTGCCTGTCTGATGAAGTCCTTAGTCAGTAAGCAAAGGGATTTTGTAGCATCTTGGAAAATGAAATTTGCAAGTTAGACTGAGTCTAATTCATCAGATGCATCTGATAAAGTTGTATCAGTTGTATCAGTCTTATGTTACAAACTTTGCAAAGTTTTTGCTGATAATGTTGCCAATTTGTTACTAGATTTTGTCCCACTTGACCCTTCTGGAGGGTCAAGTAGGGCAGAACTTACATTTCCACTCCCTCAAAGTATGGAAATACCTAGTAGATTTTAAATTGGGGGATGGTGCATCTGCGTGGTCAATATGTGGATTGAATTAAGGGGCTGTAAGACCGCCAACTGGTGGGGATGGCAACAGGTTATCCCCTGCCATCCCATTTTATCTACTGTTTTCTTTCTTTCTTTTTTAAAAAAATAATTTGTATTGGTTTACAAAGTAATAAAAAAAACAGACACAGCCTCACTTGACTGTCTACTGTTTTCAAGATGTAATACATTCAGTTTCATTTTCACATAATTCTCCCTGGCTTAATTGCTACTAATTAAGGGCACTTCCAGACAGCATCAAAATGTGGGTTTAAAAATCGAGGCAAAAAATCCCAGGACCGAGAAATTCACACTATCCCGTCATCCTCACATCTTCCTTTAAAGCAGACCAAGATGGAGGATGGACAGGGGACATCTGGTGGAAGGAGATATATATATATATATATATATATATATATATATAGAGAGAGAGAGAGAGAGAGAGAGAGAGAGGGGGGGAGGGAAGAGGTATATCTCCAAAATGTGCTGGACCTCATATGCGTGCATGTGGAGATTCTAATGTACACACAAGCAGATTTCTTTTATCTTTCTCATCACCAAATTCTAAATGAAAGCTCTGTTTAATATTACAAACATTAGAACAAAGGAATGGCTGCCGAGAGTTCCAATTGCATTCTAACTGTGCTTCAGTTTAGCCACCTGTGTGTCCATAGCTCCATTTTTTTTAGTGGAATTGGGTTTTACAAGCACCTTTTTAACACATGCTTTTTAGCTGTTGACCCGATTCTGCCTGTACTTTCCCCAAATACCATTTAGCCACCCCCCCCTTTCATTTTGGTTTCTTTTGAGTTTTACTGCATGTGTAGAAGGGCCCTCAGTTCAAAATGAAAAAAAGTAATTTACACTTAATCAGCCCAGCACGAATGGAGAGTGGAGTTTTACCCTTCCCAGTAGGTTCAGGAAAAACCAATCTGCTGTAGACTCTCCTAGCCTTGGAAATTAACATTTTGTGCCCTGGATGAAAAGAACACACTATGTGTAAAACAGGGGAAAGTGAAAGCATTGGAAAATTGCATTGGATAGTTTCTGATACAGAACTATATGTCATTCAGTAGTTGCCATCTGCTCACCCACATAAAATCATATTTAATAAGCCTCAGAACTATAAGAGGGTTTAGCGAGGCCAGTCGCTCTCATTGCAACAGTATAATAATGGCAAGGCTGTGGAACATATTTGAGTTCTTGTGGGCTACTGGTGGTCCATGGACCACAGATTGGAGACCACTAAGTTAGTCCAGCAATGCCCATTTTCCAGACAGATACATTGATAAATCATAACTAGGGCTTTAGGATAAAAGCCACTCCCTGTTACTTTTTCTTATCACCTGATACTAAAAATTAGCCTGATTAGTAAGTTTCTTTTAGCTTTCTATTTACCTAGGGACCTTGAAGTCATGGGCAATATGCATCCAGACATTTCGTACCAATAGACACAGATAACAGAGTTGCAATTCAACAATACAGTGTTTGTGAGAAAAATAAGCTGTCTATACTTTCTTTATGTATTTAAGGGTAGTGATACCCTGTATATAGAGTTGTTCTCTTGCTCCCTCCTGAAAAAAAGGCATCCAATTACGAAGGGGGAAGTGGAATTCTTTCCATTTTTGCTGCACCTTCACTTTGGCTTTAAGAAGAAAATAAGAAAAGATGTAATCTTCTTAACACAAGGTGCTTCATATTTGAGTAATGGGTTATGAAAGCAACAAGTTTGTTCCACTTGTTAATTGAAGGCAAAACTTACTCCACTCTTTCTAAGATCTGTTTCTTTGAGGAACCCCAGGGAATAAATTACTACTCGCAGGTATTTGTAGCACTTAGTTGCTTTCGTGTAAAAACCTGAATACAATATTGTCCTGTGTAAATCTCCTAGGATTAGCACTTTGATTAAACCTGAGACTCTGAAATTCTTGCCCAGAAGGAATGGAGGAAAGGAGATTTGCTTTATGTCTCCCCGCACCTTCAAAATGATGGAGGTGAGGGAACTATTGTTGGCTCTCGGAACTGACAAGCCTAAATTCTGAAGTTGTTTTCCAAGGAAAAAAATATTTTAAAGATAGTTTAAGATCAGTTTGAAATAAAGAGCCAGTCTCAAGCCAAAGACAGGCTTGAAAATGCTCTAGTGTAGCAAGCATTTAGAGAAGGGGTACTCACACTTTTTCAGCATACGAGCTACTTATAAAACAACCAAATCAAAATGATCTACCTACCCATATTTTGATAGAAGAAATAAGGGACATTTACGTGATTTTTCGCAAAAATAAGGGACACTTCATAAAATGCATCCAGACAAGAGTTCCTTCTCCCACCCTGACATCATTCCACAGATATAAACAGGCAGAATGAAAGCAGACAGACCTTGAAAGCTGCTGTGTAGATGAACTCCTCGCAGTTGCAGATCTTAGGCTTTGGCGGGAAATGGTTGCCAAAGCCTCCTTGTTGTTGTCCCCCCTCATGGCTCGTCTTTGCCACTGCTGCACACTCCAAATGTGCATGCGTGGGCCGGGTGCCCACCCCCTCCTTCTCTCTGCTTCCCTCCTTCTTCTCCCTCCCTCCTCCTCAGGCCATGCTGCGACGGCAGCAGTTGGCACTGAGGATGTAGGCGCCGGTGGGGGAGTCGCGTCAGGGCAGCCTGAGCTGGGCAGCCTGGAGGAAGATGCGTGCTGCGCACGGGGAAGAAGCACCCCTCAGAAATCTGGCCCTGGCTGCAATCGACCAGTTCCACCTCCGCGATCGACTGGTCAATCACGATTGATGTAATGAGCACCCCTGATTTAGAGTAACACTACTATAGCAAATTGTTATGGGGTGGTTTAAGGCAGGAAATCAAATGCCATTTAAAAGCCTGTGCAATGTAACAAGAGATTGGAAAGTTACTTTTAAAGCAACCAGTTTCAAAATAGTAGCAATTACTATAGTTGTACTATTTCTGAAGGTTCTCATGTTTCTCTATGTTTTCAGTTAGTTAAAACATTACCATTTGAAAGCTACAAGCTATTGCTCTGTGGTATAAAGTTCACTTTCATCCTGTCCATGTTGGTGTTACCTTAATGCTATCATGGAGCACAAGGCAGCAATGCAAGGCAAAATTCTTGGACCAAGTCAATTTTTGTTCTCCATCATTTTGGGACAACATGATTGGATAACTGACTAATTGTTTTGATTGAGTTTCAACACTGCTGTTTTATATTCTTATGCTTTATTTAATTGTGTTTTATCGGGATTTTTAAAATTTTATTATGCTCTTATTTTAATTGTGTTTTTGCCTTTGTATTTATGTCTTGTGAGCATTTTGTCCCATATGTAAACCACCCCGAGTCCCTTCGGGGAGAAGGTGGCAGGGTATAATAATAAAGTTGTTATTATTATCATTATGATGATGATGATAAGAGTAGCTTTAAAGTATCTATCATTGTTACAATTGTAATGTGGTTATTTCCCCTAATTACGTTATAGTTTATTTATTTATTCATTTTTATTTATTTGTGAATGATCAAGAATTAGATTTCTAACTACCTACTACCAAGCTATCTCTGATCAGTTTTATTTTTTGATAAACTTGGTTGGAAACAGACATTTATACAGGTTACACAACCAAAAACATGCTCTTAATAAGGAGGGCCTGTATATATTGTGGGAGGGAACTATCCAAAACTTGAATGTCCACATGCAGATCAACTGAAATGAATATGGTAAGGCCCCCTGCTACCACGGCTTTTAGAGCTCGTTTTCACAGCTGGAAATGAATATGCTCTGAAACCATGGAGGGAAGGAAGATTAGTTTCAGTGGTCTATGTCTCTTGCAAACAAATAATTTTAAATTGTTGCAGATAAATTGCAAAATCTGCATTATGGGACTGATCGGTTTCAAATTGAGGGATTATTCCATGAGTTGTGGTCCTAACTGAAATATCTTGAAAGGATAATGCTACCTACTTTTCCTGACAATTTGAACCAGTTCACAGACTGACTTTAGCTTTGTGGTGGGACATTTGTTAGATTTCATAAGAACATAAGAACATAAGAAGAGCCATGCTGAATCGGGCCTCAGCCCATCTAGTCCAGCATTCTGTGTCACACAGTGGCCCACTAGTTGTACACAGGGATCTCTAGCAGAAAGGAGGGCAAAACCCTCACCTGCTCCCCGACCCCCACAACCAGTACCCGGGAAAACCCTGCCTGCCTCCATCAACACAGAGGTGGCACTTGGATGTCCATTTCAGTAACTACTGATTCCCTTGGTATCCATGAATCTGTCTAATCCTGCCTTGAAGCTGTCCAGGCTGACCGCTGTCACAACCTCCTCTGGAAGTGAGTTCCATAACCCAATGACCCTCTGGGTGAAGAAATATCTCCCTTTATTAGTCCTAACTTTCCTACCTTGGAGCTTTAGGGAGTGCCCCCTAGTCCTAGTGTTGTGTGACAGAGAAAATATTTTTTCTTTATTCACCTTTTCTATCCCATGCATGATTTTTTAAACACTTCGATCAAGTCACCTCTTAAACGCCGTCTTTCAAGGCTGAAAAGACCAAGGCGTTGCAACCTGATTTCATAAGGGAGCTGCTCCATCCCTTGGATCATTTTTGTTGCCCTTCTTTGTACCTTTTCATCCCATCAGTTGATAAGTGTATTTGGGGTTCTTTGCCCC
Organism: Anolis apletophallus; assembly: GCA_030556195.1. NCBI lineage: Eukaryota > Metazoa > Chordata > Lepidosauria > Squamata > Anolidae > Anolis > Anolis apletophallus. Next base: position 97,157,921 of record JARBWK010000004.1, read on the forward strand.
GATGTGCATGACTTTACACTTGTTTAGGTTTCAGGATGAGTTTTTATTGTTATGTGACATTTTCTATCTATGATGACCTAAGGTGGTATCACAAGGTTTTCTTGGCAATTCATTCAGAAAGACTTTGCCATTGTCTACTCTGAGCCTAAGTGTATTTCCCTCTTAGCCAAAGGCTAAAGAGGGAGAGGAGTTTGCCCCCTCCCACGGAGAAAGAGGAGGTTCTTAGAACCTCTGGGAGGCAGGGGGCGTGGCCTCCCTTTAGGAAGGCCAGCCCCCTGAAGAGCTCAGTTGGAGCTCTGCAGCTGGAGGAGACGGTCGGTCTCCTCCTCAGGTGAGCCCGCGATTCGGGGGGGGGGGCTGGGCCTTGTCCCTGCCCCCCCCCGCCTCGGGTCCGCGCTTCCCGTCAATGACGGGAGTCGCTGGCTATTCTGGGGCCCCCGACAGGGCTGTTGCCGCCATTTTGGCGGAGAGCGCCTTCCTGGGGTGCCGCCGTTCCGTGGCGGGGCTGGCGGGAGGCGAGCTACCGCCGCGGCGCGGGGGGCTCGCCTCCCTGCATGGCCTCCCCAGCGGGGAGGGCGAGCATAGCTTGCTGCCGCCATTATGGCGGCAGAGCGCTTTTCCGCGGCCCGCTTTGCGGAGGGCCGCGGTTTGGCCCTGGGCAGGAGCTGTGCAGGCCATTAGCCTGCGGCTGCCGCCTTTGGGCGGGAACGCCGTTTTCCTTGCGGCGAGCCACGGTGCCAGGCTCTCGCCTCCCCGCATGGCCTCCTCAGGGGGAGGGCGAGCTTAGCCTGCTGCCGAGCTTAGCCTGCTGCCGCCATTATGGCGGCAGAGCGCCTTTTCCGCGGCCCGCTTGAGCAGAAGGCCGCGGTTTGGCCTTGGGCGGGAGCCATGCAGGCCATTAGCCTGCGGCCGCCGCCTTTAGGCGGGAACCGCCATTTTCTTCGAGGGGCTGGCGGGGGGCGAGCCGCGGCCATGGTGCCGGGCTCTCGCCTCCCCGCATGGCCGTCCGGAGGGGCGGGTGCCCTTTGAGGCAGGGGGAAGCCGAAGGCCGGTGGCGGGGCTTTCCAACTTAGCCCCCCCTCTTTTTTATTTGGGCCCGCTGGCAGTGGTGCTTGCTGGGTAGCTCCTGCACCCGGCCCCTTCCCTTGCTTTTCCCCTTTGAGAGCCAGCATGCTGTAGGTTTGAGCTTTATGCTTAGACTCAGTCAGGGAATATATTATCACCGAGAAGTGGCGCAGCTGGCTTATTTCAATTGCATAAGATCTCTCTGACCTGTGGGTCATGAGTTCGAGGCCTGCCCGGGTCGAAGTGGGGCCCGACCTTGAGTGTGGCCTGCTGTCGACCTTTGCAGCCTAAAAGACTGTTCATTTGTCAAATAAGAATAAAGGTACCACATTAAGTGGGGAGGCAAATTGGAATAATAATAATCTTGATAAAATATGAATGAAAATAAAATGAAATAAAATATAATGAAATAAATGAACAAATAAAAGGCTTGTGGTGGTTCTATGTTCGGCAACATGGACAATAGGGATTTTGATTCGGTTATGAGTCATTATTTCACCCCGGTTAATTTAAAATAATAATAATAATAATAATAATTTTAACTTGAGGGGGGAGCTCCTGACCCGGCGTATAGCGCACGATTGACCCATGGTTGACATTAGCAATTGAGAGGCTAACTTTATGTAGTACATTTATCATTTCACCTGGGTCATTTTTAATTTAACTGTAGAGTGAGCTCCCGGTCGGGGTGTGGTCTTACGGTCGACTTAGGGCCGACAGTATTAACAATTTAGTTAATAATTTTAGATATGCTTTTGCCGTTTCCCTGGTTCCTTTTAATTTTCACTTTTGATAAGCTCTTGACCGATGGCCTACTGTTGACCCTTGGATGACAACGTTAGCAAGTAAATTGCTAATTTCAAGCAGTGTGGCTTTATTTCGCAGGGATTATTTGCACGTTAAACACGAGTAAGCTCACAACCCCCTGGTATGGATTACTGTTGACCTATTTGTCAACATTAGGAACCGGGTATAATTTCAAGCAATATATTTATTCTTTTATCGGGTCTTTTTATAAAATTAAGAGAAAATAAAAATAAATAAATGGATAATGATAATAATAATAATAGTGTTTTAATTTGAGTGAGATCCCGACCCTTGCCGTAGCTTTGTTGACCTATGCCGTCAACGCTAGCAATCAAGTTACTTTTCATCTGGGTCAGTTTAAATTTCAATTTGGGAGCGGCCTCTTGACCCTTGGCATGGCTTACCGTTGACCTATCTGGTCTACAGTAGCATTGGAGTGGAATTGCAGGCAATATAATTAATTTTCACCGGGTCCCGTTTTAACTTCAATTTGAGTAAGATTCCGACCCTTGGTATAGCTTTGTTGACCTATGCCCGTGGGCACTGGCAACCGAGTTATTTTTCAGCTGGTCATGTAAATTCCAACTTGGTGAGTGAGCTCCTGACCCTTGGTATGGCTCACGGTGACTTACATTTGTCAACATTGGCAATTGAGTTACAATTTCAAATGATGTATTTAATTGCTCTGGGTTAATTTTAAATTTTAATTTGAGGCGCTCCCGACCCTTGGCATAGCCTACGTCGACCTATGTCCGTTGACAATAGTATTCAGTTACTTTTTACCTGGGGCATTTTAATTTCAATTTGAAGAGTGACCTTGGTGTGGCTTACTGTTGACCTAGTTTGTCATCAGCAGCAATTGAGTTATAATTTCAAGCAATGTTTGTAGTCTTTCACCGGTCACGTTTAAACTTCAACTTGAGTGAGATCCCGACCCTGGGTATAGCTCTGTTGACCTATGCCCGTCAACCCTAGCATTTGAGGGGCCTGTTTACCTGGGTCATTTTAAATTTCAACTTGGCGGTGATCTCCGACCCTCAGTATGGCTTACAGTTGACCTTTAATTGTCAACAATAGCAATTGAGTGATAATTTCAAATAATGTATTTAATTTTCACCTGGGTTATTTTGAATTCCGAATTGAGTGAGCTCCCGACCCTTTGCATAGTTGACTGTTGACCTATGTCCGTCAACACTAGTAACTGAGTTACTGTTTACCTGGGGATTTTAAAAATTCAACTTTAAGAGTGAGTTCCTAACCATTGGTACGGCTCACTATATACACGTTTGTCAACGTTAGCAATGAAGCTACTAATGTTGAACCAGGTGATTGTTCTTTCACCATTTCACCTGAGTGAGCCCCTGACCATTGGTGTAGATGACTATTGATCTACACGGGTCTGTGACCATTGGTGATTGGGTTATTGATTTAAGCAATGCATTTGGCCGTCACCTGGGTCATTTTGAATTTCAACTTGAATTTCGAATATCACTTCGGTGCGAGCTTTCGTCGCTTGGTATTGCTTACTGTTGACCTATGTTGTCAACTTTACCAGGAGTTAACAATTTCATGCAATGTAATTGTCATTTTACCTGGGTTATTTTCAATTGTGACAAAGGGAGGGCTCCCGATTTCTGGATAGCTTACTGCTGACCTATGTTTGGCGGCTCTGGCTGTTGTGTATGAGTTCAACCATCGTATTTCTTAATTTACCGGAGTTTGGAGTACGGTTGTCTCCAAAGGAGACACGCTCTCTCAGCCCTTATTTATTGCTAGAGAGTTAAACGCTTAACCTTTTCTTAAAGGACCGTACCGTCAGGCCTACACAGGCACACTCTCTCAGCCTTTTAAATGGCGGGAGAATTTGGAGAGCGATTTTCGTTTTTATAAAAGATGACTAGTTATTGCAGTCACACCCTCTCAGCCTTAAAAATGGCTGTCGGGTTCGAAAGCGCCTTTTCTTTAAAACTAAAAAGACTGGTTATGAAAGTGCACCCTGTCAACAGTATAAATGGCTAGAGAGTTGAAAGCGCGTTTTCTTAAAATACAAGAGTAATAGTCATTGAGTTACGCCCTCTCACCCCTAAAGACGGCTGGAGGGTATAAAATAAAAATGAAGAATAAAAATAAATAAATAAATAAAGGGGCACTTTCTTTAGAATACAGGAAGATTGGTTGTTTCAGTTAAAGGCGGGGGAATTTTATGAAGCGCATTTTTATTGAAACATAGAAAGATTGGTTGTTGAGTTCACCCTTTCGGTGTTATAAAGGCTTTGGGAATTTTAAAAGCGCCTTTTCTTTACACCCCCCCCCCCCCAGCCTGATAAAGGGCTTGGGATTTTTGAAAGGCGCGTTGCTTTAAAGCATAAGTCGATTAGTCATCGGTGTTACGCCCCCCCCCTCAGCCTTACGAAGGGCTGGAGAGGTCTGAAAGCGTTTATAAAACACGAGGGTAGTTGTTTTAGGCACACACCCCTTTTAGCCTTATAGAAGCCGCAAGAGGCGATAAGCGCTTTTTTCTTTAAAGCATACAGTAGATTAGTTGTTCGGTCATACCATCTCAGCCTTATAAAGGGCTGGAGAGCTTGGAAAGGGCGTTTTATTAAATTACAAGACGATCAGTATTGGAGGCTTACTTTCTTTGCCTTGTAGCGGCCAGGGAATTTGTAAAGCATGTTTTCTTGAAAAGATAAGACGTGTTAGTTTGAGTTATACCCTCTCAGTCTTAAAACGGCTGCAGAGTTTGGAAAGCTCGTTTTTCTTAAAACATAAAAGATAAATCTTTAGAATTATGCCCCCTCAGCCTTAAGAAACGGCTGGGGAGATAGAATAAATAAATAAATAAAAAGGGAATTTTTCTGAAAGGCAAAAATGGCTGGTCAGTTGATTTACACATCTCTGCCCTGTAACCGGCGGAAGAAATTGAAAAGGCGTTTTCTTTAAAACACGAGATTACTCGTTTGGTCATAAACATCTCAGCCTTGACTGGCTGGAGAGTTTGCAATTGCGTTCCTTTTAAAAAAAAAAAAGATTAGTCGTGGAGTTATCCCCTCTCAGCCTGACCCGGCTGGAGAGTTGAATGGCACGTTTTCTTTGGACAGTGAAGGTTGGCTGTTGGGTTGCATCCTCTCAGCCTTATAAACGGCCGGAGAGTTGAATGCACCTTTCGATACATTATAAGATTAGTCAGTGAGTTCACCCTTTCAGCATTGGGGACATCCTCTTAGCCTTATATAAGACTGGGGAGTTTGAAAAACCGTGTTTCCATTAAAGCAGAAGTAGTTTAATTATTTGAATTACACCCTCTTAGCCTTACGGGGCTGGAGAGCTTGAAACGCGCAGTTTTTTCTAGGAGGTTAGTAGTTCAAGTTACACCCGCACAGATTTATAAACGGCTGGGGATCTTGAAAGCGCGTTTTCTTTTAAACAGAAGATTCAGTCATTAGAGTTACACCATCTCAGCCTATTATACGGCTGGAGAGTTTGAAAGTGTGTTTTCTTTTAAGCAGAAGAAGATTAAGCATTAGAGTTACACCCTCTCAGCCTTAGAAATGGCTGTGGAGTTTGAAAGTGAGTTTTCTTTAAAGTATAAGAGGAATAGTATTTTGAATACATCATTTCAGCCTTACAATAGGCTGGAAAGTTAAAAAAAATTTTTATTTCAGACATTGGCAGAGGCGTCCAACGCATACAATGGATGCTTATATAGTTAGTTTTGATATTGGGGTGTTAGTCCTCTGTGGCTGACACTCAGGTACCACCTTCGCTGTTTTACGTAATGTCCACTTGGCTGAAATGGGAGCTCAAGGGAGTCCCGATTGCCAGTGCTGACTCCGGCCCCTATTGGGGCTACCCAGTTTCAGAAATTGGCAGGCAGTGCCCGATGTCACAATCCGTGGTCGGCCATCGACCCACAGCCCAGTCGAAGGGAAAGCGTGAGGATGGCTTAAAAAGGACCATGTGGGTGAGTCGGGCCTGTCTGATGGTAGTGACCAGCCGTCAAGGGGTCCTACATTTCATTTTGGCCAACATTTGGGCCTGGACTCCATCGCCTTTTGGAATGGAGTGGTATACGTGGTTTGCAGCAAACTTGCATTCACGGTCCTTACCCCCTGTTGGTTTGAGGCTCTTAGCTGAGACTGGCGGAGTTGTCCACATCAGGGGGAACGGCTTTGGTTGCGGACGGGCAAAGCGTCTTACAGGCCCGAGCAAACTCGTACTGGGTGGCTGGCATGGCCCTGCATACACATCGTCCGGTCCACCAATATGCCATCTTGTTGGTGGTTCGGTGTGTGGAGATGTGAGAGTCCTCATAAAGTGGGGAACAAGGAAGGGGCCATGCGCTCAACAGTACGGGGGGTAGCACACTACCTCCTTTATCCAGGGCTCGCGACAATGCTTTGTTTGCTGAGCGGTTGGATTGTAATATCGGAATTGGGCAACGTTCCGTTCGTCTAACAGGATAGGGGGTGTTAGGACTCTCGGTGGGGGATGGGGACTAGGTGGACACCTGTCCCCATCGGTGGCGGAAAATAGCTAGGGAAAGCCCATTGTCAGTGTGCACCTAAGGCACCTCCTTCAGGGGTGAGGGCCATTAAGTTAACAGTCACCTCAAAGTTCAAGTTGAGGGGTTAACGAAGTGTAATGGCCCTGGAATGAAAGAGGCTGATCTCAAGATCTCGAGTACAGACCTCTCATTCATTTCCCTAAAAGGGGTAGCCCTGGTTGGATAATCAGGTAATCCAGGTGTTTCGCCTGAAATTGATATCGTTAGCCGAGGGGGCATGATACCCCGGCTAGAATACACCTTGATTCCTGACACCTTCTGAGTTAGACTTAAGGAAATTAAATAGGTAACTTTAAATAAAAGTTGCTCAATTTGAACCCAATACTTTGTGTCTCGTCTCTTTTGTTCAGGGGGTTGGAGGGCAAAAGAATGTAATTTGCTGGAGGTAATCCAATAGGTTTCTTACCCAAGTAGAGATACAAACCCTCTTCCTCAGAGTCATAACCCAATGCTCAAGCCACCACTTAATTTAATGTATTTTAATCTTTGCTCTGTGTTTTTGGTATATGTATTTCATAGAAATCTGTTTTAAGATGTGTGTTTTAGATATGATGTGTTTTAAGCTATGCCATTCCCCATCTCGAGCCATGAGAAGAGGTGGGTAAAAAAGATAAGTATATCATCATCACCATCATCATCCATGCTGGCAGAGTGACATTAGAATTGGCCCGCCACATTTGCGAGTTTAACTTTTGCAGATTTGATTATTTTGAAATTATGTATGAAGAAAGACATAAACAGCATAATATAGAAGTTATTTTAGGGAAGAATGTATAAACATTTCGATTAACTGTTATTCTGTGAGTCATGATGTATTTTCAACATGGTCCTCAACAGTGTTAAGTTGCCTTCTCAACTCAATAGTACCATCTGCTCTAAACAGAAATAGAATCATTGTTTCAGAATTCCCATTTCTTTCTTTCTTCCTTTCCCACTCCCATCCATACAAAATCTTACTCATCAAAATGACTAGAGGCATGAACCACACAATTATTATCTGGCAAACACGTGGAGGTTCTCTTGACTAAACCAGCTGTCAGCATTAAGGGCAACCAGTCCTCGAAAGGAATGAGGATCTCTCCCCCCCCCCCCCATTTCCCTTCCTCTCCATGTGAAAGTCAGAATGTAGTCAGTAAAAGTTATTAATGGAAAAAGGTTTGACTGCAACCAGGCATTCAGTATGAACAGGTGTGGAAAGTTTGGGGTTTAAATGGAAATTCGTTCCTCCCCCCTTTTTGTGAAACAGGCTTTCAAAAAAGTCCTACAGAGAAAGCATCATTGACTCTTTATATGGCTACAGAAAAGACTGCTGAAGAATTCTCTGTTCGTGTGCTAGTGACAACTTTGCTTTAATAACCCTATTCCTCTCTTTTGGCACAGAGCCTGACCAGAAGTCCCCATGTATCGTCTAATGGGCTCGGTGCCGAAAGTGGAGAGGAAGCCACGCACAATGGGTAAATCAGCCCATCTGATGAGGTATTTAGCTATGATGGCTGTGCTTACCTTCAAGATCAGAGGTGGCAAACATGTCCCTTAGAGAACACCAGCTGTTGTGGATAACAGTGACAGTGATTGCCATCAGGTCCTATTTCTGTGTGTCCCACGAGGATCCTAATAGGATGCTGCTCTACTTAAATGAACAATTGCACACATCGTCAATGCCACCAGCAACCTGGTGCTTCCATTGCTCCACCAACTACCCCTAAAACTTGGCCGTTCTGCAGAAATGTTTCATTTCAAAATTAAGTCAAATCCTAAGGTTTATTTTCTTTGCCTTTCCCACCTGCATATGAAATACAAACCCTCTTTGTGAATATGAAGTTACAGAAATACATTTTAAAATAGAAAACGTGGGGCTGGGAGTTATAGTAGCACATAGATACAATAGTATATATACAAAATCGCCTCTTCTTTTTATCTTTCCCCTCTTCATTTTAGATTTCAGTATGAACTTTTACTCAATTACAATCTTGCCTTACTTCTGGAAACTTCTTGCTGTATCTGTGGCAGCATGTGGTTTCAGTTAATTAAATTTGTTCCTGATTATTATTATTTTTGTTATGGCTGCAGGGAAAGGAAGAGGCCTTGCTATCTCTAAACTGGAACAGAGAATATCCACCATATGAAGATTTGACTCATGATACCTTAATGCACTGCCTTGAGGCGGAAAGGCTGCAAGGATTGTCTACAGAAATGGAACAAAACTCTTATGACACTGCTTTCCCTGTTGTCCTACTGTAACCCCTGGTGAGTCTTCCTTTCACATTGCTTAATAACTCCATCTTCTGATATGGGAACTGAGATGTTTTGAAAATGTATCGTACTAAAAAAGAAGAGGATATGAAGACCAGCTTTAGTAGGGGAAAAACATACAAACACACCATTTGGAAGATGGCTGGGACACATAAAACCATCAGGAATGACTGACCAAGAAAGAGATCTTGTGGAGTTGGCAGACAACTAACTGGAAAAAGTCAGATAAGGTGGGAATCAATGTTTGAAATCTTTGAGAAAAGAATCTAAAATTAAACTGCCAGTAGCATTATGTGTCTGTATGCATATGCTTTCAGGACACTAATTGACTTGTGATGATCCCATGAATTTCACAGGGTTTTCTTAGCAGATGAATACTCAGAGACTGTTTTGCCTGTTCATTCTGCTGAAATGTTGCTTACAGCATCTGGTATTCCTAGGTGATCTCCAATTGAAGTATTAACCAGATTCCAATGTCAGATAGCAATTGGAGAATTTAAAGTATTTGGGGCAGGTCGTAAACAAATTATGCTTGGAATATTGTGTGAAGGTTCCTGTGTGTCACACACCATCAAGTGTACTATTGAACATGAGTCACTTTCACATAGCAAGATCAAAAACACTATGGAACACTATATGAACCATACATAGCAATAATAGCAATAATGTAATGTAAAGCATTACATTGTGTATATTTCTCCTCTATAGTGTCTGCCTGTTTTCATATTATTGCTATGTATGGTTCATATAGTGTTCCATAGTGTTTTTGATCTTGCATTATTGACACGGTCCCCCTCCTGTGTAGTTTTACTCACTTTCACATAGAGCAGTGATCCAGTGGAGTGGACAACACTTTGATGAGGAAAGGGCACTTCATTTGGTGCTTAGATAAAAGCAGAGCAAGAACAGATGTGCCACAGATGCATATGACTATGCATAGTGTAGAAAAACTGGATAGAGATTTTTCTCCTGCCTCCATAACTTAAAAGATATTATCAATGAAGCAAAATGATGGAAGATTCAAAAGAAACAATTGAGATACTTCTTTACATAGTGCATGGTCAACCATTATTTCAGAAAATGCTGGTGATAAACACTTTTGAGAGCTTTCAAAGAGGGTTGTAGAAATTTACTGGTGTAAATGCAGTCAGTGGCTTCGAATCATGTTAGCTGTATATTACCTCTGTTATCAGAGAAAATATGCCTCTGCATACCTGAAACAGTTCACATGGCAATGTAGATGGGGCCTATGGTTCTACTTTAAATACCATCACTGCATTCTTTGAAATCCTGGATTTTTAAGTTTCCTGAGGCACTGAAGTCCTCTGGCTGAAAATTCTAACTACCCCTTCCTAAACTACAAATCCCAAGATTTCACAGGATAGAGCTGAGCCATGGCATTTAAAGTGCTCTGGCTAGGTAGTATGAAAGGCTTTAGCTCTCACAGCAATGTTATATGGAATTCTTGGTTTTGTATTCTAAGTTACCATAGAGTCTTGTTGGAAGGCCTAGAAAATTTCTTGAGAAATATCCTCGTCAGGACTTTGATTGATTCTCCAGCAAGACACTATGGTAATTTCCAACATAAGCCTACCATAGAATCCCCCGGAGGACATAGGACATTTCTAAAAAAGACATATTTTGTCAGATGTGGATAGTGGAACTGTAGATATAGGGGTTCTACTTTAGTAAGACTCTCTGTTGTTGGGGAACACAGAGGAAGGGTGCTATTCTGGTAATTTCCTGCTTGTAATATTCCTGGAGACATTTGGTTGGCCACATTATGAACTGAGTACTTAACTAGGTAGGGTTCTGATCCAGCTGGCCTTCTCTTACATTCTTATGAACAGTATGTTGTAGCTTTTGGAACACTGCATGATTACAACACAGAGGTCTGGGTTTGACTCCCTGTTTAGCCAAAGAGTCAGTGTCTCCCACTCTAAGTTACCTTGTAAAACTGTTATAACGATAGAGGAAACTATAAATTCTATCTTGAGCACTTCAGAACAAAGGAGGGCTAAGAGTGAAATAATGATAGTATGTGAGGCATCACCTACGGTAATTGTTGCTGAGTAATAAAGTTGGGTAGATATATGCAGTATGAATGAGTGCACAAAAATTCCTTTTCCTGGAGCATGGGGTTCACACTGTGGGTGTAGTGGCCGACTATAAATCTTTCTGAGTTTAGCATAAAGGGAAATTGTCATAGAAAGTGGATGTCTTCCTGTGTAATTTCACTTGAGATATTTTTGTTATGAAAACAGACCAAGAAAAAAGAAGGGTGTTTGGAAAGGAGTTTGTGAAACAACCCCTACTCACAGGAAGAATAGTCAAAATTCAATGTATTATTTATAGATGTGCTGTCAAAGGGACCAATTCCCAAAGGAATCTTTAACTTGCCATCTGTTGCCTCCCGCTCCAGTCACTACTCAGCTTCTTCAACTTGCCAGCTGCTCAAAGGATCATTGGAGGAATGATACAAGGAAGAGGCAAGCTCTAGGGTTCCTTAGTTGGAAGCTTAACCCATAAGATGCTGCTCTGAAAACAGAATTCTTAAGATAAAACGAAAACTCTTTTTCTTTCCCACTCATAGAAATCAGGTGGAAGCTTCTTGTGTTCCTTTTGTTGGAAAGTGCAATGCACAAACATCATCCCACTGGATATTTTTATATAAAACAAGGATGTTGTTGGACCAACTACATTTGAAAATCCATGTGTTCCTTACATTGTGATGAAAATTCAAAATACAGAAATCTGTACACATAAAAAGAGCAAAGATTACCATGATAAATTCACATCAACAAACCATCCATACTTCCATGGGTAGGGCCTTAAATCATGGTGGGGCAACTATGAGTGATCTAAGACCATCTAGACTTTGGTTTTTTCCCCAAATCATTGTTTTGGAATAAAACAAGCTAGAGACATCTTATTTTATAAGAGAATTGTACTTTATAATAGAATTGTACATTTCTATGTGGAGAAATTCGCCTGCAAGGGGATAGAGCTGGGATTTATACCAAAGGGCTTTGAAAAGTTGCATATAGCAGCATGGGCTGCACAACTTCTGCCCCTGCTTTAAACCTACTAGGAAAGATATTTGTTCAATTACCTTGGTAGATGCAGGATCCTATACTGATGAGCATGAAGTCTATTTTGTGTCACTGCATGGATATCTGTCAGCTTTTAGTAAACTCTCAAAAATCTCAGATATGAATTACACATGTACATGCATGTTTTCATTTCTCCAAACTTGCCAATTAATAACTAAATATGTGAATGACTTGGGGAGGGGAATAGAGGTGCTGTGGGGTGGGCCGACACGGGGATTATAAGCAGGAGAAGTCTTCTGTTATTAAGAGTTTATGGATGATTTATAAACCTTTCCCAGTGGGAAAATGAGAGTTCTAGTTCCTGCGCGCCTCCTGCACCAGGCAACAGTTTGCCTCTCCAAAGGAAGGCGAGTGGAGGAGATTCCCCACTGCCACACCAAGGGCTGAAGGAGGGAAATGGAAAGGGGAGGGGGGCAAGAGAGAAAGACGAATATCTGGGCCCTTTGCACAGTCCTTCCCCCTTTCTCCTTTCTCCCTCCCTGCCTGCCTCTCTTTCTCTCTCGGAGACCCTTTTGCTGCAGCACTAGAGACAGTCCAGTCGAGTCCTGCACCTGCAGGTGAGGTGGCTTTGTGTTGCAGTGCTGCTTGCTTGGCTTCTTCACCCTCCAGCCTCTGAAGGAAGGAAGAAAAGAAGGGGCAGGAGGCACAAGGAGGAGATACCGCCGCATGCCCTCCTCTCTCCTCCTTTTCACCCAATCTTTTTTCTTCCCTTCAGCCAGGTTAGTGTCTCCTTGCCTTCTCTTCTCCTCCCTTTCCTTTCCTTTGGAGACGGGGATTTCCTCGTCTAAAAAGTTTAACATGGCTGTCGCCCCAGTTTAACATGGCTGTCACCCCAGGCGAAGGGAAGACATCCCCATCCAAACTGGGTTTAAAACATGTGTGTCCGCCATTAACGAAGCCATTCCGAAATTTCCAAATTAATTCTGAAATTAAGTCACCCAGATTCGAGGCACCAGCGCCGCCTACATCTGGAACGAGTTTTGAGCCATTTTTTTGATCACCCAGTCCTAGTGAATAGCATAGGCCTGGAAAATCTCACATCTCTCTCCCCTAGCATTCAAGGTAATGTCTGAACTGTATTACAAAGATTATCTTTTTCTAAGCCCCTGAAGAACTTCCCAAGGAAACGATACTAAATTTGAATTGCATCTGAGCATAATAATCTGGACAAGTTCCCAATCTGAACAGAGCAATAACAAATTCCAATTGTATCACTACAGCCATCAAATGAGGTATGCATAAAACCAGGCTATGTGAACTAACAAGCAAATACAGAAACTGATACTATTGGAAAGTATTTGTCTTGAAAAGCTATGAGATGAGGCATTTCCTTTTTTTAAAAAAAAACAACCTTGTTTCCCACATAACAAAATACACATAGCTCTGGCATGCAACTACAAACCATACAAATCTGTCAAAATAATGTTGAAAGATTACATAGCATAGCTTCTAACAACAGTTTGTGACACTGGTGAAGACTGTTAGACATAGAAGAAAGCATCACATGTTTCCAGGCAGTAGGGTTCTTTAGAGCCAGCAGCCAGCAGAGGGCCATGGTCAACTTTGTGAGCAAAGCTAATGGCATGGTCCTGCTCCACCCTCTGATTGAGTGATGTGTGGTCGTTAGATAGGAATTTTGTATGGATAACAATTTATGCAGTTAATTGTCAGACCAGGGAGTTGTAAAGCAGAACTATGGCCTAATAGTAGATGTGACCCATGGAAATTTTCCACCCGACTTGCAAGTTTCTTTTGCTGTTATCTCCATTTACTAAGCAGAGATAAGAGAGTTCCTAGGGGCACTGAAATTTTAAAGACATGGTTTTTAAAGAGTTTTGAAGCTGTTCTTTGCAGGAAACTGAGGTGTGCTTTTCGAAAGGTAGTATGAACTGAGGACCCTTTCATGCAGCAAATATCAAGGCTGATAATCCACAATATCTGCTTTGAACTGAGTCCACATTGCTATATAATCCAGTTCCATGTGGATTTTATACGGCTATGTGGAAGGGGACTGAGTTATACTTTGCTGGTCATTTTGTATGCTTGAAAGAAAAACATCCAAGTGGATAAGATGTGCATCAGAACCGGCCCACTTTGCTTGAACTCTGCCTGTTGTTTATTCGTTCAGTCGCTTCCGACTCTTCGTGACCTCATGGACCAGCCCATGCCATAGCACCCTGTTGGTCATAGCCACCCCCAGCTCCTTCAAGGTCGAGCCAGTCACTTCAAGAATACCATCAATCCATCTTGCCCTTGTTTGGCTCCTCTTCCTTTTTTGTTCCATTTTCCCAGCATTATTATCTTCTCCAACACTTCCTTCTCAGCTCCTCCTCACTTTCAGCCATCGGGACTCTGCCTACTCTCATCTTAGTTCTGCTTTACATACTTCAGCTCATCTTGTCACCCTCCCCATGAACTCTTACCAAATTGCCACCGTGAGTCCCTGTATTAGGAGAAAGGTGGGATAAATAAGCAAATTGAATTCAGCTTTGTGGCCAGAAAAGCTTACCAAACCCTATTCTAAAATACTATGTAATCATTATACCTGATATATCAGGATTCCATAGGCTATAAGGTTGCAGAGCTATAACTATCCAAAGTCCATTCTTCTGTATTTGAGGCTGCTGTGTTTGAGGCTTCTTCTGTATTTGAGGCTGCACACGTGCGCATCACTTAGGCCCATCTACACTGCCATATAATGCAGTTTCATAATGCACCTTAACTGTATAATATTACAGTATAGGCTCATATAATGCAGTTAAATGCAGTTAGACTGCATTATATGGCAGTATAGATTCATATAATGCAATTCAATGCAGTTAAACTCCATTATATGAATGACTGAGGTGCCCTTATCTAGCAATCTAAAGAGCAATCACATTTTTACTTTTAAAGAACATCTTAAACCATATTTTTGCCCTCTGCAATGGCAGCACACATCCTGCCAGTGACACAGACATTGTATCGATGGCTGCATTTAAAAGAGAGGGGGGGGGGAGAGTGCCTAAAACCCCTTCAATTGCCCTATCTACTTTCACAAATGAGCAGGAGATGGCTTTTAAAGGTATTAAATGAACACAGGTGGGACCATAAAGCTAAGTGCCTCCACATGGAACATCTGTCCATGGTCCCTAAGTTCTCTTATCATTACAGGGCAACAAGCTCTTTTCTCTTGTTTTAACTCCTTTGCTTCCAGCTGTCTTTCCCCAACAATTCGTGATACAGTAATGCTTTCCCCTAGTATTTTGTTTTGGCTCAGATTACTGTGGATCATTGACACCCAGTCTAGAATGTGGAAAAGCTGTATGTTTTTATTGCATTATATAGGAGTTGTCAAGAAAAGGGTGTGCATTTTTGGGAAAGGGCGCAATTGGATGAATGTTCAGTATTTCCTCTCAATTATAGCATCTTGACCCTTCACTTTATCCTCCTTAGCAGTTGATATGATGCCCAAGGAAAGGAATAAAAGAGCACGGCATCATAAAAACCACATATATTATAGAGTGTATCATATGATGTTATTCTGAAATGACACTTAATTCATGATGTTCCAATACTGAATAACTGAGAAATTTATTGGCAGGGCTCTGAGATTTGTCCCAAGTCCCAGATTTTTGGGAAAACATCTGGGACTGGGGAATAATTTTTGCTCTTCTGCATTCCCCAAAGAGTTCAAATAGTTCCAATGTTTGGAGGAGGGTTTAGACATTCTCAGTACAGATGTGGTGAAATGTTTCTTCTTTCCTCCAAAGGTGAACTACAAGGATAAAGAGCTCTCTGTTATGGACCTCATTATCTCAAATGATGGCAGAGGGAAATCAACAGTAATCTTGGGTAGATCCAAAACTTAGTGAAAACACCCAAGTGTGGATGTACTCAGGCCCCTTCTACACTGCCGTATAATCCAGATTATCAAAGCAAATAATCCACATTATCTGTTTTGAATTGGATCATATGAGCCTACACTGCCTTCTCTGCCAAAGAGTACTGGTGCCTCATCACACTACAAATCCTAATGCTCTATGGTATTGAATTATGGGAGTCAAAGTAGTGCCAAACTGCTATAATTCTATAGTGTAGAGCCAACCTAAGAATTTCCACAGACATAAGCACAAGTGATGGGGCAATAGCAACAGCCCTGGTGACAGACTTCTGGGCCATTTTAGGGATGACTTCTGTCAACTCAAGAATGGAAAATGGAATGTTTGTGGACAGTAAAAGAAATGTAAAGATGGTCTTAAAGCTGACCTTACAAAATGTAAACACACAACAGGAGATTGCTGTGAAACTGACAAACACAGCAAAGCAGAAAAACTGTAGTATACAATACTTCACTATAACAACGTAGATAAAGCCACTAGTGTAGTGGTAATAAAGATTATAATGGTATTGAAATACTTACAAGACAAAACCACCCCAATTCGGCCTCGTGCCTGAAGTAAATAAATATATAAGTCCTGAAGTGGAGAAGTTGATGTAACTCACGGAAATCCGTCAGGTCACGCCACATTCTTATAGTTGCTTTGGGTGAAAATACAAGTGTTCCAGAACCCCCACAGAAGTCCTGGTTTGCAATGTACCTCAATGTTTGTAATAATCAAATGTCCCAAATGTAATCACTTTCCCAAAAAAACTTCTCAGTCACTCAGGAGTCGAACTTCAAATCTGATCATGTAGTATTTTAATCCGGGATGTATTCCCAATCGCAATAAACAAGGCCAATATTTGTATCCCACCAAACACACAGTGGATACAAATATTCACAATAAATAAGTACAAGTGATGGGCCAATAGCAACGGCTCTGGTGACAGACTTTTGGGCCATTTTAGGGGTGACGTCTGTCAACTCAAGAATGGAAAATGGAATGCTTGTAAACAGTAAAAGAAATGTAAAGATGGTCTTAAAGCTAACCTTACAGACTGTGGTATAGATACCGAGAACTGGGAAGCCCTGGCCCGTGAGCGTTGTAACTGGAGGTCAGCTGTTATCAACAATGTTGTGGAATTTGAAGAGGCACAAATTGAAGACAAAAGGGTGAAATGTGTCAAGAGGAAGGCACATCAAGCCAACCTTTATCAGGACCATCTTCCGTCTGGAAAACAATGCCCTCACTGCAAAAGAACATGTGGATCCAGAATAGGTCTCTAAAGTCACGTATGGACCCACCCCCAGGACTCTACACTTAGAAGGCAATCATACTCATCCAAGAGTGATAGTCTATGATGATGACTGTGGTTGACATTGGTTTTTTTTTTAAAGAATCAGTTCTAATCAGTGGATGACAGGTTGAGAATATATATGATTAGAGATACTTATTCCATTGCCTATATTTATAACATATTCCCCATTTCTACAATAATGCTAAAATATACATTTTGATTAATGAATATGCTTTGGGTTTAAATGTATTTACAAATTCAAATTTTAGGAAAAATACATATAAAATTGCTTTTACAGAAAATGTATATATATGGAAATAAAACATATGACTTTGTGAAGATACACCTGTAAAGTACAAATCTTTGTGTGAGTTAACACAATTTATTTGTAGATTATCCGATCATAGGCTTATGAAAGTGTCACAGAATCGACACAGAGTGACATAATTAATACACACAAGCAGTAAAGGGAACTAAAGTGTATTTCTTTTCAAAAAATCTCCTTGTACTAAATTTTCCACTCCTAAATGTAGCCTGTTCAGAGTAGAGCTGTTGCCTGAAAGGACTCCACTATGGGATGAAAATTAATCAGCTTCAAGGAAATACAGCTGGACATGCATTAATCTAAAAGTGTCCAGAACGAGCAGTACAGACTCTTCCTTTCTGCTAGTCCGTCTCTCCCTCCCTGCAAACTGAAGTGCGTTGAAGCTTTCAATGGCTCTTTAACCCTTATACTGCTGCTTAACTACCCCTTTCATCTTTTTTTTGGAGGAAGTGCAGCTTTTTTCAGGAGGATCTTCCCAAAATTAACATTTCTTTGATGCATTTTATATGACAGCATTTACAGTCGGCAGCAAAGTCTCAGAATGGTTAGTGGTTTGACCATTGGCTTCATCCCTGCTCACCTTCTGCAAGCAGGTCAAGACCTTTTTATGTCTACAGACATTTGGGGAAGGGGTGGGCTTTGGGGAGGTTGGGTGGTATTTAGGGGAATATGAGTTTTAAATGCCATTTTAGTATATTTACTCTATTTTAATTCTGTTTTACCACACTGTTATTTAATTTTTAAAAAACATTTGTATTGCACTTTTTAAATTTATTTAGTGTGGAGTGTTAGCCACCTTGAGATAATATTCTTTATTTATATTCTGCTCTATTTCCCTGAAGGGATTCTGGGCAGATTTCAGAACACATATACGGCAAACATTCAATGCCATTATACAATTAACAAGGACAGACAATACATAAACATGAGGAGAAAGGTGAGTTATAAATAAAGATAATAATAATAATAGGACTATGACTTTGTAGAACAGGATTCAATTTCCCACTGGATGACTTTGGGTGAGTCACTTATTTCAGCCCCTGAAAATCCCATGATAGATCTGCCATAGGACTTGAAGCCACAAAATAATAGCATTGGAGACATCAGGGCCGGACGAAGGTAATTTAAAATAGTAAGCAAACCTTATTTTGGTGCCCCCTCGCTCTCCATCCTCCTCAGTCTTCCACCTCGCAGCGTCACTATGGCCCATATGGGAGCCATGCATGGTGTGTATGGCTCCCATGCCTTTTCCGCTGCCGCCATGACGTTACGCACATCATTTTCCCTACCATTTCGGCAGGAACGAGAGGGGGCATGGCTCCATCCCTGGCCGCCAAACCACCCTCCTCAGTCTTCTGCCGGGGGTGGAGCCACGCCCCCTCTCATTCTCACCAAAATGGTAGGGAAAATGGCGTGCGTGACGTCATGGCGGCGGCGGAAAAGGCATGGGAGCCATACACACTGTGTGTGCTCTGGGTCGGCACTGATGGAGGGGGATGCCGTGTGGACCAGCCGGTGGCAGGTGGTGGCAGTGGGGAGTCGGAGGTGGCCGGGACAACGTAAAATGCGCCCTTGGCCCTGAATGGGGCGGGCGAGTGGTAAGCAAGTGCCTAGTTTGTGGAGCACAAGATCCGGCTCTGAGAGACATATAAGTACATTGAATTCCTGTACATCTATTGAAGTGGGGCTTGCTTTCAATAGAGAAAGCATAGAATTGGAAACCTAACAAGATGGAGTGAATAGCTTTTAGAGATGTCACGATGCACGGACTTGACCGGCCCCTTAATCACACACACAGAGACGGACTAAAGGCTAACTACTTTATTGAATATAAAACAGTTCAAAAGGTAAATTGTCCATAAGAATAACAGTGTAATCCAAAAAGGCTTGAAGCAATCAATGTCCAAAACAGCTTGGCAAAATAATCCAAAAAGCTAAAGCAAGGCTCCGCGCAGCAATGCGGATTCAGGAACAAGGCAAAACAAAACAAGGCAAGACTTGGCGGCCACTAGCCAACTTAGCTCCGTGGACCCACTTCGCTAACACGTCTGCTCAGAAGAGACGTGGCCGAAGCACTGGGGATTGGTTCCCACGGATGCTATACTTAATCTTTCGGCCGAGGTCCCCGACGCTCTAGGCCTTGTCTTCTCCAATCCTTGCTGATGGACCTCGGCCTGTCTAGGCTGCGGTGCCATCCCCTTCTCCTGGACTCAATGCTACTTCTCCTATCAAAGGTTCGACCTTCCCTCTCAGCAGCTGGGCCCCTATCTGCATGAGAGCTTTCCTCCCTAGAATCTTCCCAGCCGCTTTCTTCCATGTTTTCACTTAAAAACTCCTGCCAACCTCCCCTCGGGTGTTCATAACTTCCGCTATCACTAGACTCCATTTGCACCTGGTTATCTATGTCTTCATAGGGGTCAGGCCAACCTTCATCCCAAGCCAAGCTTTCGGTGGGAGAAGGGGGCCCCGTGAGGGGAAACGCATCTTCAGGTAATCCTTCCAAATCCTCTTCAGAATCTATCTCTGCCGGTGCAGGCCCTAATGCTAATGGAACTCCCGGTGCTGTTCCCAGGTCCCCAGGCACAAACGAGAACTGCTGTGCTACACTATCCCCCCCCTCAGGGCCCCTCCGAGGCCACCCTCGAGGCTTGGGTTTGTCAGGGTACTTGCGGTGAAACCGAGCAACAATGTCCGGGGCGTGAACATCTCGAGCCGGCGTCCAGGAACGCTCTTCCGGCCCAAAACCTTTCCAGTCAATCAAATACTGCAGCTTCCGGTATCTGATGCGCGCATCCAGGATGTCCTGCACCTCGAACTCCTCCTCGCCGTCACGCATCACAGGGGGAGGGGGCGGCTGCGTCACATCAGGCCGCACCCCCTTCGCCAGGCGGAGCAAAGAACGGTGAACCACAGGGTGGATCTTCATGTCCGCTGGGAGTTGTAGTTTGAAAGCAACAGGCCCCACCTTCTCCAACACTTTGTAAGGGCATAAGAACCGGGCATCCAACTTGCGGCTGGGCCTCTGCGTAGGCAGGTTCTTGGTAGACAGCCAAACCGTGTCCCCCACAAGGATCTCCGGGCCCTCCTGGCGCCGCCGATCCGCCATCCGCTTGTAATCCACTTTAGCCTGGTCCAATTGAGTACGTAGCAAGTCTTGGAGCGCAGTGAGCTCCCGAAGCCAATCTTCTGCCTCCGGCACGTTCCCAGACGGGTCTACCGGAGGGTAGAACCGAGGATGGTGTCCATAGTTAGCAAAGAAAGGAGTCTCTTTGATGGATTCCTGCGTCGCATTGTTGTAAGCAAACTCCGCCAAAGACAACAAGGACGCCCAGTTGTTTTGCTGATAGTTGACATAGCACCGGAGGTACTGTTCCAAGGTGGCATTAACCCTTTCGGTTTGCTTGTCGGACTGGGGGTGATGGGCCGTGGACATCCGCACATCGACCCCCAGCAGCTTCTGGACGGCCTTCCAGAACTGGGAAGTGAATTGGGTGCCGCGGTCCGTCACCAAACTCTGTGGAAGTCCATGCAACCGAAACACATGTTGCACAAACATATCAGCAGTCTCTTTGGCAGTAGGCACCCCCACACAGGGAATGAAGTGTCCTATCTTGGTGAAACAGTGCACCACGACCAGGATCGTGGTGAAACCCTTGGACTTGGGCAGGTCAGTGATGAAATCGGCCGAAATCATCTTCCAGGGAGCGGAAGGGGTCGGAAGCGGCTGGAGCAAACCGGCCGGCTTGCCCCCTTGGTTCTTTGCCCGCTGACACACAGGGCAAGAGCCCACATAGTCCTCCACATCCCTCCGCACTTTAAGCCACCAGAAATCCCGTAGCACCAACTGAAGGGTCTTGAATAGCCCAATGTGTCCTGTGGCCCGGCTATCATGGCAAAGTGCGAGAATGTCCGCCCGCTCGGGCCCAGGGGAAACATAGACAGAGTCGCGGTGGTAGAGCACCCTATTCTTTATCTGGAAAGGGGCCTGCACCCCCTTGGTCAGCTGCTCTTGCACCCAAGGGTCAGTCCGTTGGCGTGCCAGGACCCGGTCACTCAGAGGTCTCTTGTCCCCCGGGGCCGGAGGGGCCACTGGAGGGTTCACAGGAGCCGCCCGAGCAGCCACAAAGTTCTCCGCTTTCAGCAGACGGGCCTCGGAAAGCCCCTCTCCGCCACGAACGTACTCCGGCTTCCGAGACAGAGCATCAGCTTGCTTGGTCTGCTTTGGCGGTCACATAGTGGATGCGGAAATTGAATCTCTCAAAGAACAGGGACCATCTCTGTTGCCTCTGGTTCAATTTGCGCTGGGTCTTCAAGTGCTCCAAATTCCGGTGGTCAGTGTGAACTTCCACCGGGAATTTGGCCCCTTCAAGGAGGTGTCGCCAGACTTCAAAGGCGACCTTGATGGCCAGGAGCTCCTTCTCCCAAATGGTATAGTTCTTTTCCGGAGCCGTGAGCTGCCGGGAGTAATAGGCACAGGGCAACAAGTCCGTCCCCTGTGGCTGTAGCAGGATCGCTCCCACCGCTACATCCAAAGCGTCAGCCTGCATGATGAAAGGGGTGCGGGGGTTGGGATGCTGCAGAAGCAGCTGGGTGGTGAGGAGCACTTCCTTGACATGGAGGTCGTGGGTCGCCTGATCCGGAGAAAAAATCAGCAGGCCGTCTAGGTAGAATGCCAGATAACGATCCAACAGGTCTCGGAAAATGTCATTCATGAAATGTTGGAAACAGGCTGGGGCGTTGCACAAACCGAATCCCATCACCAGGTATTCGAAACTTCCCCACTTGGTCTGGAAAGCCGTCTTCCATTCGTCACCCTGACGAATCCGCACAAGATTATAAGCACCTCTCAGGTCCAGTTTAGTGAACACCTTGGCTCCCCGCATCCACTCCAACAGCTCGGGGATCAGGGGTAGAGTCTCCCCCGCGGGATAGGGGGCCCTGGTTCCAATTCGATGGCACAATCGTAGGGCCGGTGCGGAGGCAAGCGTTCCGCCTCCTTCTCACTGAAGACATCCCAAAACCCGGCATACTTCTTGGGCAATGTGGCAACGTTTTCCACCTCCTGGGCCTGGCAAGCCCGGGCCGTCATGCAGTGGCTCTGGCAATGGTCGGAAGAAAAAATTAACTGTCTCTTGGCCCAGGAGATCTGTGGATCATGGAGGGAGAGCCACACAATGCCCAAGACGATAGGGAAATCTGGCAACTTGGTCAAAAGAAAGGAAATGTCCTCTTTGTGGGAACTGGTCCACATCTTGGTAGGGGCCGTATAGTGGGTCACCACCCCGGTCTTTAAAGTTCTCCCATCAATAGTCTGCACCCCCTTTGGCTCTTGGAGTTCAAGAAATTGTAATCCAGCAGACTTGGCATAGTCTGCATCAATGAAGTTATTGGTAGCCCCTGAGTCGATCATGGCATGGACCATCAGTGGCCCCTTCTCTGGCGACCAGAGGCTGACCATCACTAAGAACAATTGTCCAGTCTTGGGTTCATGGGGAAGATGAGCGACGTCGGCCGAGTGAGCGAACCCTCTTACACCCGGCCGGGCCCTTCCCCCGTCGCCTGGATTGCCTCTTCAGCCTCTGAAGCCCCTCCGAGGGCGGCTGAAGCTCGAGGAGTCTTCCCCCGTGGCTTCTGGGGGCATTCTCTAGAAAAATGTCCAGCTCCTCCGCAATACCAGCACAGATTTAAACGTTGGCGGCGTGCTTTTTCTGCCGAATCCACCTTGGGGCGCACCGTCCCAAGCTGCATGGGCTCCGGCTCATCCATGGGTTGGGGAGTCAGGGCAAACTGACGGGGCAAGAAGTGGTTGGCCCCTGACTCCTTCTTCACCACCGGTTTTTCCACTGCCCCCTTGTCCCAGCACCTCCGGGTCTGCAATCCTGCTTCCACCCGTAAGCTCAAGGTGATTGCCGCCTCCAGGTCCGCGGGGCGGCCATGCCCTCTCAACATCTCCTGTTGCAGCTCTGATGGCAACCCTTTGATGTATTGGTACCGCAAGGCAGAGGGGTTCCAATCTACCTGGGCAGCCAGCACACGGAAACGGGAAATATACTGGGACAAAGACATGTCCCTCATGGATAGCCGGTCCAAATCACGCTCGGCTAACTCCGCATTCACTGGGGCTCCCCAATTCGCCTTGATGGCGTTCAGGAAGTCTCTCAACGTGGCCACCTGGGGGGATCTGGCCCGGATCAACGTAGTCGCCCACGATGCAGCCGTTCCTTCCAACAAGTTGTAAACAAAGCCCACCTGGGCCCGATCGTTGGCAAACTCGTTGGGCCGCAGCTCCAGGTACATGTCCACTTGGCAGATGAACACCTCGACTTGCGCCGGATTGCCTCCGAATCGGGCCGGCGTGGATACTCCGGGGTGCCGTCCTGCCCTGGTTCTCAGCTCCCCCAGTTCTTGCTGTATCGCAGCCACTTGGGCATCCGTCAGCTGAGCCATGGCGGCAACGTTCTTTGCGCGCTTCCTGCGGCGTCCCGTGGTGTGAGTAAGGGGTTCTTGGAGTGCTTCGGCCAACTGTCACGATGCACGGACTTGACCGGCCCCTTAATCACACACACAGAGACGGACTAAAGGCTAACTACTTTATTGAATATAAAACAGTTCAAAAGGTAAATTGTCCATAAGAATAACAGTGTAATCCAAAAAGGCTTGAAGCAATCAATGTCCAAAACAGCTTGGCAAAATAATCCAAAAAGCTAAAGCAAGGCTCCACGCAGCAATGCGGATTCAGGAACAAGGCAAAACAAAACAAGGCAAGACTTGGCGGCCACTAGCCAACTTAGCTCCGTGGACCCACTTCACTAACACGTCTGCTCAGAAGAGACGTGGCCGAAGCACTGGGGATTGGTTCCCACGGATGCTATACTTAATCTTTCGGCTGAGGTCCCCGACGCTCTAGGCCTTGTCTTCTCCAATCCTTGCTGACGGACCTCGGCCTGTCTAGGCTGCGGTGCCATCCCCTTCTCCTGGACTCAATGCTACTTCTCCTATCAAAGGTTCGACCTTGCCTCTCAGCAGCTGGGCCCCTATCTGCATGAGAGCTTTCCTCCCTAGAATCTTCCCAGCCGCTTTCTTCCATGTTTTCACTTAAAAACTCCTGCCAACCTCTCCCCCTCGGGTGTTCATAACTTCCGCTATCACTAGACTCCATTTGCACCTGGTTATCTATGTCTTCATAGGGGTCAGGCCAACCTTCATCCCAAGCCAAGCTTTCGGTGGGAGAAGGGGGCCCCGTGAGGGGAAACGCATCTTCAGGTAACCCTTCCAAATCCTCTTCAGAATCTATCTCTGCCGGTGCAGGCCCTAATGCTAATGGAACTCCCGGTGCTGTTCCCAGGTCCCCAGGCACAAACGAGAACTGCTGTGCTACAAGAGAGGTATGTTTTAATATGTATATTTGTGGTGTTTTTGCAGTGTTTATCTGTTTTCATTGTACTGTAACCCTCCTCAAGCCACGAGGGAAGGCAGATAAGAAATAATAATAATGATAATAATAATTATTTTGAGAATTGGTAGTATATCTAATATTAGCTTCTGCAAACTGAAACATGCTGAGAAAAGAAATAGCTACTTAAAATAATACGTGTGATAAAGCATAAGCCAATTGTGCTTAATACCTAGAACGGTGTCTGTTTCTTTTATGGAGACAGCCATGTACCTAGAGCACTGTGGTCTCAAGAGTTGACTGCATTCCCCAACTAACAGTGTACTTTTCTGAACTGAATTTGATCAAGAGTATACAAGGGAACATAAGCTTCATTCCATTCAGAGGAACCTGTAAACATCTCATTTGGGGCACAGAAAGCGGGACTAAATGGACCTTCAGTCCTATCCAACAGCGTACTTTTATATTCTTAAGGTGCATGCATCGTAACACAACACAGGGTCACATTAATGGAAAGAATTTGTTTATTTTAAAAGATTTGGCAGGAAGAATTGATACACCTGGGTTCTTTCATTGATTTGTGCTCTGAGATATGTTACAGAGGAAGTCCCATTTGCTGTAATTGGAAATATTTCTTTCTGTACCATCACCAGTCTGAATCATTTTATAACCATTCTAATAAGACTACTGCTGCATCATAACAAGTTTTCCTTATCCCACCTTTCTTTCAGAAAGTTTAAGGTGTCATGCATGTAGCTTAATATCTTGATACATCTCTGGTAGAGAGATATGGGCTTTTTAATCTGGGTTCTGTTCACACAATGGCCAACATATTACCGCAACAGAAAGCCATGAGAACTGTTTGAATCTTCCATATTTTCATTACTTAGAATTATGATTCTGATGGAAATATACAGACTTGGACACAGGAGGTAATATACAGTACATTCTGACTTTTAATAATATCTTCCTGTCTTCCATGAATTTATGTAGTTCCTGTTTGAAGCTGTCCAGGTAGGCACTGCCTTGTGACAGTGGATTTCATGGATTAACTATGGACTGCATGAATATGCAATTTCTTTTTTCTTTCCTGAATTTTCCAACCATTTTTCCAGGGTTCCAGTGTTAGGAAAAGAATCCTCTACCACATACTATATTTTACACTCCTATCATGAAATAAGACCTAGGAAAGAAATTGCAAACTGGAAAGCTAATCAGATTTTGCTGAGCATCAATCTCCAGAGAAGTTTACTGGTATGTCACTTCAAGAATCAAGTGGATAACTGTTTAAGGCTGCTTTTGAAAGTATGTCCTGTGCCCTTGTCCTTGGATCACAGAGAGGGGAAAAAGTCATGATTAAATTCCAGCAATAGTTCTCATTTTTGCAAGTTACAAGTGGTGCTTATCTTCCCACCATGTGCAGTAGGCTCAGTACGTGATAGTAGATTATAAATGAGTTGAGGACTCTTGATAAAAGGCATTTCAAAGTTATTCATCCCCAGCGTGTGTACATTTACTAAAACATGAAAGAAATGATTGATGTTTAATTTTTCCAAACTGTGCCTTCTGCAAGATGAGTAGGATAACTGATGCCAAGGAGCAGAGAGAACTCATGCCCTTGTAGCAGTTGGATAGAATTAATTCCAATATTTCTTTTTCCATTTTAACCAGTTCCTCTTCCATTAATTTAGGAAGAGTATAGGAACACTGCTGTTTTTCTGTACATTTGCTTACCTTCTAAGTGTAGCAGAACCCTGGTGGCATCCTTAGCTGATGTTGTTGCAATTGAGTTTTCTGCTGATGTCCAAGGAGCGGGTAAAGTGACCAAACATGTCCTATTAAGAAAATAGTGAATGTGCTTGCTAGGATATATTGCAGTGACAGATTCATCATAGAGTTACAAATCCAAAACTACTATGTTGTGTCATGATGGCTATGATCATAAAGACCCTTCCAAAGTTGATTTAACAGCCAGCAAACAGACAGAGTGAAGGAGGTTCATTCAGCTGGGAATTAGGGAAGAAGGAAGGTGTTTCCAGCCACTCTTGCCAATCTCAAATAGAAACTGATTGCAATTGTCCTTTGCAGCCTTATTCATTGTCAATTGGGAGCTAGAAACACCCTTATTCTCCTCCAGTGTACAGAGTCCCTTTACTTATTTTTTTATTTACTTACTTACCTAGGCTAACCCTCACTGATCGAGTTGGACAGTCTTCAAAGTCCAGTGTTCTGGTGGGTCCATAGGTGGCTGTGAAGCCCTATTCCTGATATGCATCTTCTCCCGCAGGTTTCCAAGTGGAAGGCGGTCCCAGTTGGGGTTGGCTTGACGTGCCTTCCTCTTGGCACATTTCTCTCTTTCACCCTCCATTCGTGCCTCTTCAAATTCTGGTCACAGCTGACCTCCAGTTGGAGTGCTCAAGGGCCAGGGCTTCCCAGTTCTCAGTGTCTATGCCAGAGTTTTTAAGGTTGACTTTGAGCCCAACTTTAAATCTTTTCTTGCCCACCAACATTCCGTTTTTCATTCTTGAGTTTGGAATACAGCAACTGCTTTGGGAGACAGTGGTCGGGCATTTGGACAATGTGACTATTGATGCCAGGAAATATATTTCTCAAGTTTTGAAGTGACTTGACAAATTAAGGTCCATAGGCAATGAAAATCAGAATGAGCCTAGTCTACTAATTTGAATATTGGTCTAGGATTTTGGGAGATCAGAGTTACAGAAACCCACCAGGTGACTTCAGGCAAGACCCACTCTGAGCCCGAGAGTGGGGAAAAAGGCCAACCCCCTCCAAACAATTTTCATAACAAAGATCTTGTGATAGGGTTGCCTTAGGGTTGTCCTAAATTTGTGGGAGGGGGACAAAATTGTGCTTCAGGTAGTGCAATTGTTCTTTAAAATGAGGCAAATATTTTCTGTGCATCTTGTTTTATCATGACATCAATCCCCTAACTCAAAGGGTGCTTTGCATAGTTTTGAAACCAAACCTTTTTGAAGCACAGACAATAGTATGGAGGTTGACTGTGGGAGCAGATCAGAACTGGACTTTCAAAACTTGCCCACACCTGATCTACTGGAACAGAAGAAGAAAAAGCCAATATTAAAGATACTTTCCCCTTTGTGTATTGAAGGGTAGCTTTCGTTTATTGAATTGTAAGCTAGTGCAGCACCACAACAATTCATCTATCTCTCTGCATTTAAGGCATTTTAAGGCATTTACCCCACAGTTATAAAAGAAACATGGCTATGTAATTTCCAATGGTACATTGAAAACAGGCCTGAAATAAAACACATTTTAAACCAATGCATAAAATTCTGATCAATAAAAGCACGTTACTAAAGGTTCAAAGTTACACCCCAATTTCCCCAATTATGAAGTTTTATAAACAGATTTTAAAATTGCAAATGGTCTATTTATCAAAAGAAAAGAACATATAGCAGCTTAATAAAAGCAATATATTAAAGTTTTGCAGTGTGTAAAGGAGAAATCATAAATTTCCAGAGTAGAGTAAGCAGTTGAGGGTCAGTGAATGCTGAACAAGATGGAGATCTTTTTGTGTCAGCAGCAACCTTTGCCCGGGTTCTTGTTCTGCCTGCAGCTCCTTTCAAGCAGTGGCCCCCAAATAAGGCATATTGATGGTTTGTCTGGAAAATTTTAAGGTTCAGATGGCTACTTAGATCAATTTTTCTACCACCACAGCCTTGGTTTATACTTTAGCAGTGAAGCTAGAGTAATTAATTTCTTCCCATTAACCTGCAAAATGAATCATCTCCAGTGATTCAAGGACAGACCATTAATGAAATAAAAATATCTTTCAAGCTCCTTCTTTACAAAATGAACACAGAAAAACAAAGTGAGATTTCAAACATAGATCTAGGGCAAAGACAATTAAAGGAGAAAACGCATAAGGAATGGAATAGAGCACTAATGTTTAAATGACAAAGAGAACATCATACCACAGATTTGCATGGGACAGCAAGGGGCACAGACTGTCTATTTCACTGCTTATATATTCAATAAAAGGTAGTCAGGTACCATAACGGTTTTCATCTGTGCCTAAAACATCTTGAATTGATTGACCTCCTTAAGCCCAATGCATCTGCCAGACTTGTTTCATATGTTATCCTTGGAACAGCTCCCCTGGGTCTTCTTAGCAAAAGTTTGGAAAATCTGGGAAGGGGAGACCCTAGGAATTAGAACCTTTAAAAGAGGAACTTTTCCAAACTTTGCCCAGCAGTGTCTTTTCCAAAGTAACAGGGTGATTGTGTCAGAAAGGAGATAATATCCTATTACCACTAAGTCCATGATAAGACCTGGAGACTTGCAAGCTGCCAGAAACTCAGCATAAGGTCATTAATAATACCTGCCACAGAATAGCTGCTCTAACTCACTCTCCGTTCCTTGAATTTTCTATGAGTCATGTCTTAAAATAGCTGCAAATGAATTGTCGGAAAGACAGCAACTGTGAACTTGGAGACAAGTCGTGCAAGCAGATGTGAGTATTGTCCTTCAGGCAATGGGCCTGGGTTATTTTAGGAGTTTTGCTCTGATTTAAACATAATCCCCACTAAATTATAAGAATCACAATACATCCTTATTTTTGTACAATATTTTTAGTCTTTTCACTTAAAGTTTCCATTGCCCTATGACATTAGACATTCTTGTAAAGTTCTTGTTTTATGACAGGAATCATGTATAGGAAGTGAAAGCTTGCTTTTGTTTCTGGTGAGAGACAATAGTTATGAAGATACATTTCCCATCTAATCTAAACAATCATTTGAGACAGGGATAAGAAGCATTTTGATTCCTCTAACATGGCCAGAACTGCAAGTATTTATTTTTCTTTAGAATTAATACCAGTTCACTCATTTATAGGGAAAATGTATAAGTATCTTCTTGGAGATGCTGCTAAAGATTCAAAGCCTCCTCCCCAAACCAGGTGAAGCTACATTCTGGACCTCTTTCAATTCTGCCTGATATGATAGATGAATTGTCAACAGTGTGATGTGACAGCTAAAAAAACAATGGTATTCTAGGTTATATCTATAGGAGTGTAGTGTCTAGACCGGGGGGTAATAATATCACTCTATTTTCCTTTGGTCAGACCTCACGTGAAATACTATGTGTAGTTTTGGGGCAGAATTCGAGAAGGTTATGGACAAGCAGGAATGTATCCAGAGGATGTTGACTAAAATGATAAAATGTTTGGAAACCATGCCCTATGAGCCATGCTTGGCTTGTAGGAGAGACTTTTGAGAGGAGTCATGATAGCTAAAATGTTTAAATATTAAGAAGAGAGCAAAACTGTTTTCTTTAGTGCTTAAAACAATGGGTTCAAACTAGGTATTCCACCAAACCATTTGGGAGAGCTTGATGGTAAGACCTGTTTGACAGTGGAATAGGTTGCCTTAGGCTGACCATATAATGCAGTTCAAACTTCATTATTTGGGAGTATGGATCCAGCCCAAGTGGAGTGGAGCCTCCTTCTCTGTTAAGCAGATGCCAAATAATAATCTTTTGGGAGTGCTTTGGTTGTTTCTTTCTGTGTGGCCAAGTGGGGCTGGATTGGATAGTGCTTGTTGTCTCTTCCAGCTCTATAATTTTATAAACACCTTTGCCATATACGGTTCTGTGAGAACCAGTGAGAGCAACCTTAAATATGTAGAAGATAGGAGAGAGGTGATCCAGAGAAGAATAACAGTGACAGCCCTGCCAGCTAATCGTAAACCCTGGTGAGAGAGATGAGGAAAGAGAATCCTTATTCACACTTTGTAGTTTAGGTTTGACTTCCCCTTCAGCCAGGGCCGTAGCCAGGATTTTGATACGGGGGGGGCTGAGTTTGGTTCGGGGGGCTGAGACTGGGTGGAAGAGGGTCTACCCTAGCAAACCTTTTGTATTGTTATCCCAATAACCCCATTAATGTGGGATATAATGAGCATGGTGATCAGATCATGATATGAATAAACATAACAGTTTAAATACTGCACCAGTAAGGCCTTTTCGTGGACCACCCTGAGTATTTCGGGGGGGGGGCTGAAGCCCCCTTAGCCCCCCCTGGCTACATGCCTGCCTTCAGCACAATAGGCAGGGGAAATAATATGCTAGCTGATGTGTGAGGATTGCAATCTTGGGACCTGTCAGAGAAGCGATGAGCTTCAGCAAAACCAACTGAAATTCCTTCTTCTACTCAGCAATTAATGGCAGAAAAATCTTCTCCAGTTTTCACCCTGACAACCCCAGACTACTCTCTGAATCAGTCCAGCATAACCTGAGCCCTCTCAGGTGTTTTGGATTTAAACTCCCAGAATTCCCAAGCATCAGACAAACTGGCTAGGAGTACATTCCTAGTTTTTCATAATAATTTAGGTTAAAGGTAGACAACTACCTTGAATCTGGAAATCACTTTTCCAGGGACTACATGCCCTTCCAAATCTTTCTATTGGGACCACAGGGTCTTCCAGTTTCAAAAAATGTTTTTTAAGGAAAATGTTAAACAATGGAATATTTACCCCATTTTTTAATTTAAAAAGCTGTGTTTGGACAAGGGTAAAAAAATCTACAAAAAACCCAAAACAAAACAAGGACAGGTTTTCTTCCTAACAGACAAATTAGAGAAAACACAAGAATAATAATTAACACCATTGAATATTATGAAAAGCATAATGATAGACAATTAGCCCTACTATTTATAGACGCCGAAAAGGTGTTCGACAAAGTGAATTGGGACTACCTAAAAATGTTATTAAAAGAATTAGATTTTGGCTTTAAATTCCAAAATGCAGTGGAAGTGATCTACACAAAACAGGAGGCAAAGCTGATTATAAATGGAGGAGAAACAATACACCCTATAATGATAGGGAAAGGCACATGCCAAGTCTTTCCACTTCCCCCCTTCCGATTTATATTAATAATGGAAACTCTGTTAAGAGAAGTAAATGAAGATCCAAATCTAAAAGGTATACAAATAAGAAATTTTCAATATAAATTAAGAGTCTATGCAGACAACGCGGTCTGCATAATAGAATATCCATTGGAAAATTTGTGTAATTGGATCACCAAAATAGAAAATTTTGGGAAATATTAAATATTCAAATTAAATAAGCAGAAAACCAAACTACTTGTGAAAATATGGAAAAGGCAGCAAAAGACCTCCTACAGGAAAAAATCAGGCCTGCAGATAGAGAAAAAAAATCTAGGTGTAGAATTGACCTCCAGCAATGCCAAGTTAATACAAAACAACTATATACAATTATGGACAAAAATCAAAAAAGATGTAGACAAATGGCAAAATAAAGATCTCTCACTGCTAGTCAGAATAGCAGTGATCAAGATGAACATCCTACCAAAGCTGCTTTATTTATTTCAAACACTTCCCATAATTAGGAGTGAATATTTATTCAATAAGTGGAATAAGAATATTACACAATTTATATGGCAAAATAGGAAATCAAGAATAAAACTTAAAATATTAACAGAGGAAAAAAGAAGAGGCAGACTGGGGCTACTAAACCTAAAAATTTACTATGATGCATGTAACCTCCTAGCGATAAAAGAGTGGTCAACTCTCAAGAATCAAAACTCCTGGTGCTAGAGGGTCATGACATCTGAGTAGGATGGCATGGCTACCTTTGGTACAACAACAAAAAAAGAAAAAAACTTTTCCAACCACTTTATAAGAGCATCCCTGATAAAGACCTGGGGAAAATACAAAAGTAGATTTTACACAAAAACGCAAAAAGGGAGTTGGCAGATGAAAATTGGTTAATGTACCAACAAATTTTAAGCTTAACAGATAAACAAAACATAACTATAAGATCATATGATGAGCTAAAACATCAACACCCAAAAATAACATGGTTTCACCAAATACAGCAAGGATTTAAACTAGACAAAATCACCGGTTTTACACTAGAGCAAGGTGATTGGGACACAATAATGAAAAAAGAAAAGAAAATAATAAGAATTTTATACCAACAACTACAACAGTGGTACATGGAGGATGAATAAATAAAGGAGTGTCAAATACAATGGGCAAAAGATATTGGGCAGAGGATATACACATATCAATGGGAGGAAATTTGGAATGAAAAAATCAAGTATTGCATTGCATCAGACATTAAGGAAAATTGGTTTAAAATGTACTATAGATGATACTTCACCCCTAAAGTATTAGCTAAATTCAACAAAAATATCTAACAAATGTTGGAAATGTAATAAAGCAATAGGCACATTCTTCCACCAGTGGTGGGAATGTAAGAAAGTTAAGAAATTCTGGAAGGATATTTATAACTCATCCCAAAAAATAATTAAGACCAAATTTCCTCTCACACCCAAAACCTTTCTCTTAGGGATCTTAGATAAAAAAAATAGAGGCAAATCAAGACCGAATGATCTTCCTGATGTGTACAACTGCCAGATTACTCCTAGCAAGAGTTTGGAAACAGCATAAGATACTGCCTCTCTAAAAAAGGAAAAAATATAGTACCTGTATTGTAGCATTACAATTCCATTCAGCAATATGGGAGATTATCTGCTCTGTAATTTACAATTTTGCATACAGTGATGAAGAAATCTTTGTTTAAAATGTGCAAAGGCAAATGGAAAAAACTGTTCTCCCTTTGTGTGTGTGTATGTGTGTGTGTGTGAGAGAGAGTGCATGTGTGTGTTTTCTTGAGTAAAATTCTTTCCCTTTGGTGAATGTGACCCCTGTACTACTCCTAGTTGAAGTTTTACAAAGCAATTAAAATGCTTCACAAACACTTCCTAAATGAGAGAATGGAAGAATTATTATGGGTGTGTGTATTTTACAGCAATATGTATCATCAATATATACTGCAATACATGCAAGATGTAAGAATTATCTAGTTTCCTGTGTTTCTTTGGCCCCATCTAAACTCCTGTATAATGCTGGTTCATAATGCACTTCTGGTTTTGGACTGAATTAAACAAAAGTTTTTTTCCATGGATGCCTGGCTGCTTTCCAGTGCCAGATTTAGGACAAATGAAGCACTTTGCTAGGTAAGTTATGGGAACTCTTACGTAGGCCTGATAGGCCTACACTGCCTGCTTTGTGGCACACTCCCGTGTATGAACTCTATCATTATCTCTGGAATCACTCCTAAACAGAACACCTTCAAATTTAGAATTGCACAACATAAGCAAAATCAATGTAAAAAAACCCCTTTTTTGGCAGGAAGGTGAGTCGCCCTGGCCAACAGGGTCCACTGTTGCTTCCTCCGTGGCAAGGATCAAATGCTGGAACATAATAATGCTGGATTCAAGTTTCTTGGCTTTTTGGCAACCTCACAGGCAGATGTGTAGCTGGTGTAGTTTGTCCTGGCACAGAGATAAAATGAAAGCATCACTGGGTTAAAATATTACATAGGAATGGGCCTAGCACCAGCCTGAATAATGAAAAAGCTTGACTGCATTTAAATAGTGCTAGATGATTTCTCTATGCGGAAACACTTACTGCCTTTTGCAGC
Source organism: Anolis apletophallus (assembly GCA_030556195.1). Lineage (NCBI taxonomy): Eukaryota > Metazoa > Chordata > Lepidosauria > Squamata > Anolidae > Anolis > Anolis apletophallus. The sequence continues at coordinate 97,192,089 of JARBWK010000004.1, forward strand.
AAAGTGCAAAGATTCAGCTGCCTGTAAAGCACACCAGGGTAGTTGGTTTGGCTTTGGATTTGTTCGTGCAGAGTGCTGTCACTTTAAGGGTATCATTCCAGAACCACATCACACCCACATATTTGTTCTCTCTCTCTCTTTATCCCTTTTATACAGTCAGTGCCAAGCAGAGACATCTACTATAGCTGCTGGGACACACTGGCCTTTGCTTGAGAGACTCAGAAAAAAAGAACGAAAGAAAAAGAAAGAAAGAAAGAAAGAAGAGCAGAGTGGAGAAGGAGGAGGAGGTGCTGGGGAAAGCATAGATCCTGTTACGTTCCAAAGGATGAGTCACTTCCTAGCAATAATCCAAAGATGCTTATTTATTGCTCTTGCTCTGATATGAAGCTGGGCTTCATTTCTTAGCTGGAGCTGGAGCGACCTAACTCCTTGCATGCACACCCACCTCCCCACCCCTCCTCTTCCCTTCCCTCCCCCTTAGTGGGCCATTAATCATTGCAGTCCTGTTACCCAGTGTACACAGAGTGGGAGTTTGTGCCTGTGAGTGGCCTTTAGCTGTCTCCAGTTCAATGAAATCACCTTGTGCGGAGACTCCTTTTATGAGAGTTGGGTTTATTTGTAACTAAACGACTTCCTCCATTATTTGATAAGCTCAAATATTTGCTACTGATAGTCTGAGAGTGTCACATTTATTATCTCTCTCTCTTTCTCCTCCCCCAACACTCAGGAAGGTATTGCCTGGGTTCTTGTCCTGCAACAGGGTTTGGTTAACCCCTTGTTAGTCAATGCAGAAAGAGGGAGCTCAAATAATAATAATAAGAAGAAGATCTTGTCTGCTGTGGACTCATCTTGTTCTGTTTCAAATTATTATTATTATTATTATCATTATTATAAACACATCAAGATGAGTCCAGAGCAGACAAGATCACTCTGCTGGCTGTTGTATTGGATCACATGTCAAACACTTCCCAAGTGTCTAGGACTGTGTAATGTATTGGTGAATAATGTGTGCAGATCCCAGTAAGCTGGCTTTTTGCAGCTGGCAGATGGTGATTTTGTCAGCGCCGATTGTGTTTAAATGCAGGCCAAGGTCTTTAGGCACTGTACCCAGTGTGCCGATCACCTTGACAGGCTTGTGCCAGAGTCTTTGCAATTCGATCTTTAAATCCTCATATCGGGTCAGCTATAAAGATTGAATTGCAAAGACTCTGGCATAAGCCAGTAAATGTGGTCCCAGTGCTGATCGGCACACTGGGTGCAGTGCCTAAAGACCTTGACCTGCACTTAAACACAATAGGTGCTGATAAAATTATTATTATTATTATTATTGCAGAGTTTTTCCTGCTTGGGAGAGGGACATCTTGGTCATGTATAAATGTGAAGAAGTTATAATCCAACTTTATTCTGCTTTGGTTAGACCTCATCTGGAGTACTATGTTCTGGGCATCACAGTTCAAGAGAGATACAATTTGACAAGCTAGAAACATCCAGAGAAAGGTAACCAACATGGTAAAAGGTCTGTTAGGTATGCTTAGCTTGGAGAAAAGAAGGTGGGGAGGAGACATGATAGCCATGTTTAAATATCTGAAAGGATGTCATAAGGGAGAGGAAGCAGATTAATTTTCTGCTGCCCTGGACATGGAGCAACAGATTTAAATTGCAGCAAAAAGAAAATTCTGCGTAAACATTAGGAAGAACCTCTTGATGGTAAGAGCTACTTGATAGCAGAATATATTTCCTGACAGTATGGTGGATAAGGTCTCTGGAGGTTTTTCAGAAGGGCCTGGGTGGCCGTCTGTCTGGAGTGCTTTGATTGTGTGTTCCTGAATGGCAGGGGTTTAGATTGGATGGCCCTTGCAGTCTTTTCCAATGATATTAGTTTATGTACTGGAAGCCAAGAAATAGCTCTCCACCCTCAACAGATGATGGTCGAGGGTCTTCTCTGTGGTGGCCTCTCAGCTCAGGAACTCACTACCCAGAGAGATTAGCCAAGCACCCACTCTGACAGCCTTTAGGAAAAGCCTAAAAACCTGGCTGTCCCGGCATGCTTTTGAGGAATGAACAACAAATCCCCATACCACGACTGTCCCAGTACAAAGTGTCCTTTTGATGCACTTTATCTCATTCCCTTGTGAAACTAAAGCCTATTGTTTGTTCCATCTGTATCTCCCACCAGACACACACTACTCTATTTATCTATCTCGCCCAGGGTTTTAATTTTATCCCTGCATTTGGCCCAGCCCACTGTGTTCAACTTTTTAATTATTTTATCTCATATCCTGTGTTTACCCTACTGTATTATTTTGTTATTGTTTACATTTTATTTGATGTTATTATCTGTATTTGTATTTTACTTTGCCTTATTGTAATTTTTGGGCTTGGCCTCATGTTAGATGCCCTGAGTCTCCTCAGGGAGATGATGGTGGGTTACAAATAAAGTTTGTTTATTTATTTATTATATTTATATACCATCCCTCTCAGCCCGCAGGCAACTCAGGGCAGTTTAAAGTTGGCACCAAGACCATAAAATACAATTAAAAGCATTAAAATAATATTAAACCATAGCAAGGTCAATAAAAACATGTATCATTAGGGTCTCCTTGTTAAAAACATTGTCCAATCACATCTTCCTGTCATTCCATTTTCCTATGTCTGTTACACTGTATTTGCAAATGCTTGCTCAAAAAGCCAATTTTAAAAGGGAGGGGGCTGATCTGATATCCCTAGGGAGGGTGTTCCATATCCAAGAGGTCACCACTGAGAAGGCCCTGTCTCTTGTCCCTGCCAATCATACTTGTGATAAAGGCAAGATCAAGAGCAGGGCCTCCCCAGATGATCTTAAAGTCCTGGAAGATTCATAAAGGGAGATGCGTTTGGACAAGTAAGTTGGGCCAGAACCATTTAGGGCTTTATAGGCTATATGATTTATTATTCTATGCTATATTTTTTTTAATCATTTTCACTGATATGGAGGAATGACAGGCAGTGACTGGAAGAAAGGAAGAGCTGCATCATCATCACTATCATATGATAAACCTTTTTTAAAGTAGAGGAGGGTGGGACCATTTTTATTTCTTTACGAAGGGTGTTCCAGAGACAGGAAGTGATCACAGAGAAGGCTCCCTCTCTTGTTCCCACCAACCATGGTTGTGACGGGGAAGGGACTGAGAGCAGGGCTTCCTCCACTGATGGTAGTGCATGAGATAGTCTATACAGGAGATGTTGGACAAATAACCTGGAACTGAACCATTTAGGGCTTTATAGTAGGTTTGTTTGATTTTTAAAAAATATTCAAAACTCATTTCAGATGTACGGGACATTGGTTGTTCGATTCTAAAGTCAATTCCAATTTTCACCAAAAAAATGTTCAAAACTTTTCAAAACTTCCAAGACTTCTGAATCCTTCCTTAGTGGTTTGAAAGTGTTAGTTTCCATTTCATTGGGTGGTCTTTACTTTGAAAGTAGTTGTTTTACTCCAGAAAAGGGGGGAAGCAAAGAGAGGAAATTCATCCACTTCATTTTAAAACACTTTCTAGGCTCATGAGGGGAGAGGAGAGAGAGGAAAGTCATCTACAGGGTTTTAAAACACTTTCCAGGCTCACGAGGGGAGGCGAGAAGGAGGAAAGTCATCTACTGGGTTTTAAAATGTTTCCCAAACTGACTTGAAGGTTTCTCATTCAGAGGGCCACCATAAATTGAGTTCAACCTTAAGACAGTTAACAACCACCAAATTACTCGGCTTTTGTTTTAGCTTGTGAATCTTATTGTAGTACAGTGGAATGCATGTGGAATTTTCTTGTATTTTTTTGGAATGTATGTAGAAATGACCACACTCATGGGCAAGCAACACAATAAAAGCTCTCCTGGATCAGAGCACAGTGGCTTAACAGTAGTAGCAGGACATGAATGGAACTGCAACTCCTAACTCTCATTACTGAGTAAGTAATATAGAGATGCTCATTGCCTCTGATACTGAAGACATATACAGCCATCCTTATAAGTAAGATTTTATAGCCCTATTCAATATATCCAATCCCTTTTCTTTAAATTATCCAAATTGAGCCATAATTATATTGGGTAGTAGAATTTCACAGCTGAACACTATCCGATATGAAGAAAAATAATCATTCTGAGTTAGGCTTCTGGAAAACAGAGTTTTAGGCAAGCAGACACAGAATAAGACCCATAGGGCACAATAGCATTCCAAAGTAAGTATGTGTTAAATTGCAACTTTAGTTTATAACTTGTGGTGGCTAACTTTGACAGGAACCCACTCAAGATTTCGTCTGAACGTTAAAGGAACTATTTGCGATGTTCTTAAAATATATACAGCACCTTGGACAGTTCCTGGGAAGTTCAGCCAAACTTTTTAAAGTTCATCACCTCACTGACATGTGAGCTACATACAGGCTGCCACCACTGCAATCTTGAACCCAGTTAATAGAGATGAAATCTGATTGAATAGAATGGATTTGACTTTTGATAGCATCTTAACCCAGAAGTTGGAGGAAGCATTGTATTGAAGACCTGGCAATGTCTTTGTTTCTGAAATGCTTATCTGTTTCTTTAGAGACCAACTGATTTTTCCAGGGTGACCTATGGGAAAGAGGTAAGAGAAAGATGCAGGAGTACCTGAATACAATTAAAATGATGGAATAGCAAAACAGTGCAAGATGAAAAACTGGTGAATAAAAATCTGTAGAAACCTGAAACAATCATATATTCCTAAACTGAACAATATTTTATTACCTTGGATTTTTTTTTAAATGGCTATAATAGAAAAACACAATCCTAAAGAATTCATCACACTAGAGAATGAATCCACTTTAAATCTGTTTTCTGCCTCCTGCAGAATTCTGGGGTTTGTAGTTTAGGGAGGAGCCTTTAACAGACTCACTAAACTACAAACCCCAGAATTCTGCAAAAGGCTCAAAAACGGATTTAAAGTGGATTCATTCTCTAGTGTGATGACGTCCTAAATTTATTGCTGTGATTGCATCTTATGGAATAATCATGGGATATGCAGTGTAAGGAAGAACACTTAGAATTTTTGCCAGCGTACTCCAGTGTCCCACCAAACTACAAATCCCATGATTCCATGCAGAATTATTCTACACTGCAGAATAATACAAATGCCAAAACTATATCCATCCCATTGCCACTTTCCTTTCTTTCAGTGACAACTACTGAACAGCACAGTATAGATCTCAGCACCTGAGCTGATACTAGAAATCATTAAGGTCTATTTTTGAAATATCAGCATGATAGTGATGTACAACTGTTGCTTCCAATTTTGTTCTTAAAAATCAGGGGTTGGCCATTCATGACCATCCAAATTGTTATTGTTTTATTTATATCTCAGTAATTTCTCTCACTAATGAGACTCAAGGTGATTAGCAACATGTGAAAAATGACACAGATTAAAATGATACAAATGCTTCAATAAAGTTATTTTTCAAGCAAAGAATTGATATAATTCAAATCATTAAACATTTCAAATTATGAAGTCATTAAAAGACAACATACAAACCTTAAAAATAGCACTGCATAGCATTAAAACACCTATCCAAGCCTGCATCTAAAAGCCACATGAGATAAAATGTTTTTTTCTATATTTATTGATTTTACTCCTAGCAATATACATATTATTATACTATGTGTAGAGTCAGTAATTTTCTAATACATTACTTATATTACTTATACACCTGCTAAAACTAACTTCCCCCACTGTCTTTTCTAAAAACAAGAATCATAAACTTTAAAAATGAAAACGGAATTGTTTATTCTATCTTAGTACCAATATTTTACTTAATCTTTAAAACCTACAAGTATTTTTACCTTTTTTGTTATGAATACTACAAATGAGTCTCATTATTTTTGCAATGTTGCCAGTTGACTTCTCTTTTACCAAATAAGATAGTCTGCCCAATTTGCCAATTCCAGAAAGTTCATAATCAAAATTTCTTTTGTGGGTGGTTTTTCTCTTTTTGCACACAATCTTGCTTTTATAATCATATAATATATAAAGTGTTTAACTTGTTGATGGAAAGAGAGCAAGACCAGGGCTATTTGTCTCATATGGAAATGTCTGATATATTATCTAACCACAAGCAACGTTGAAAAGGCTTCACAAAACAAGTAGTAAGTCCTAGTCTTGCCAAATATTTTATCTTATTTGAACCCATAGCTACTTGTGTATTCTAGTGTGGCATTTTCCTATTTCTAAGTTTGCTCTGCATAAACTGCCGTGAGTCACCTTCCGGCTGAGAAAGGTGTTATATAAATACAATAAATAAACAAACAAATAAACAAAAAATGTCTCTCTGGGTCTCTCTGTTTGTCCAAGCTTCAGTTTTTTCCTTGTATGGTTTATAAACACAGTTACAGACTGGATTTTAACTTTTGGAGATATATGTCTAAATTCTAATGTGAAATACAATAATAGAATCATAGAGTTGGAAGAGAGCACATGGGCCATATAGTCCAACCCCTGCCAGGCAGGAAAAGCACAATCAAAATACTCCCAACCTCTGTTGAAAAGCCTTCCAAGAAGGAGCTTCCTCCATAGAAACTATAGTGCTCTCAGCTACCATGTAGTGTTAGGTATACATCTTCTCAAATGACCTTATCACATTGATGTCAGGATTCACTACACATTGTGGTGAATCTGTGGCATTCCAGCAGGGTGTGTGGAGAATCTGTTGCCTCAGACCCTTTGTCGCCTGATTTACCCAGAAACCCATCTCACAAGGGGAAAGTGTCTGCCACCCGGCTTCCCCCCATTATTTCAAAGGCAACACAGGAAGCCTCCAGTGTTGCAGTGATGGCATATACAGCTTGCTCTCCTCTTTCGACACAGAGCCTGACTGGAAGTAAATGTGGGCTCTGTGGCAAAAGGGTGGCAAGGAGTGTATGATGGGCAAATTGTCCCAACTGATGAGGTCAAAGACATTCCAGGCATGCTAAAGCAATACATATAATTAACTGTTCAACACTTTTAGGAATTGTTCTTCATTGTTTAATTTACACTATTTCATTTTAAATTATTGTTTGGAGGCTACCTGGTCACAAAATTGTATGGCAAGAGTCTATTATTTTCCTTTTGATTATTTACTGTGGGAATTGCATTCTTTTAAATTCTCCTGTGAGCATCTATAGACACAGTGACTTTTGAATTTGTGGGTAGGACTTCCAAATGCAGAGTCTTATCGATTTCATCTTTGTGTCTTTTTCTAACTTTGTGAAATTCACTCTAACTTTGTGAAATTTACTCTATGTCTTTCTTATTATATACAAGCCTTAAATGTTTATCAGAACAGAGAACTGATGGGAATGATAGTAGCATTGTTTGGTTCTACTAGAGATATGTAGACACATATATGATGTGTAGAAGCCTAAACACCCTAAAGTATGAGATCCCATCAAATGTACAGCTGCTTGTATTCTTGGCTGGTTGTGAAATAATTTAGCCCCAGTCAAATTTGAATCAGACTGTTTATGGTTTATCCAAATTTCAGTGGGCAATTTTAAAATTCCAAATAGAAAGCTTCCCAGAATAAATAAAAAAAAGGGGGGGTGCCACAACCCATCAGGAAACATTAATGAGCTAGAAAAATAAGAAAATGCTCCTAAGGTATAGGAAGAGCAGGAAACATTGGAGGGCTAAGGCCCTATTGCTAAGATTCCTGGGGTTTAAAAATTGGCCATGAAATGGGAACAAGTTCTCAAAGGTATCACTGATAAAATGTGTGAAGTGAAAAGGGGGGAGTCAACTTTCTATGCTGCTATATACAGACCATGGTAGTGCTGATTACATTTCAGCTTTAAAAGAATTTCAAAAACGCACCAGGGGATTTGATAGATGGAAAACAGGTTTCGGTTTACACAAAGTGCTGTTGCGATATAGAAACAACCATGTCAACAAACAGTGCATTGTAGAAATGGAGCCTTGTAAGTCTAATTCAGTAAGACACAATAAGGAGTGTTGGTAGTACTGGAAAGTCCAAATTACTGTAATGTAAGGGATGGTGGACTTGTATCTAATGAACTGGGCTCAAATTCACAATATCCAATGCTTCCATTAATCTGTTTGTCTTGAAGGGGCTCCAAGATGTGTTTTGTTCAGTTAGCATGCAAAAGCATCTCTTTAGATGCTCTTTATCTTTCAAACTGGGTTTATCCTGTTTTTCTGACTGCTTTGCAGTGTTTTGTTCTCAAACAGTTCAACCACAATCTGGTGATCATTAATAGAGTTGTAAAATATTTCTGCTTTCGGATACAAATATTTGCATAGATCTGCACACAATCAACTGTGTGGTCCATCTGCCTTTGTCTTTCCTTTCTTTCATATCTTTCCCATTGTTATTTCATTTCATTTAATTTTTTACAAAGGGAGAGGAGCTCACTCTTTATATGCCAATACTACAGACTGAGGCTAGGGACACTGAAAATGGAAACATACAGAGCAGGAAAGGAGAAGATATTATTTTTTGGATGTATCTTAGTAGGATTTCAAATATATAAACAGCTCTTGATTTTCTAACTCAATGCTATGTAACAATGGGAGTTGCAGTTTTAAAAGGTCTGTAGCCTCCTCTGCCAAATAATGCTGGTGCCTTTCCAAATTAGAAATCCTAGGATTCCATGGCATTGAGCTATGGTGGCTAAAGTGGTGTCTAACTGCACCAGGTCTATTGTGTAGATGCACCCTAAAGGAATTTTTGAAGCCTTTGTGTGGACCATGTAGCCCAAAGTGTGCAAGTTTCATCTTCAGTGCCTTCTCTTCTTCGTTTGCTTCAGTTTCTGGAAAGAACTGTAGCCTTTCCATGTTTGCTAGCAAAAATCAAGTGTTTCCAGCAACACACACACACACACATATACATACATACATACATACATACATACATACATGTGTGTGCGCGCATATATATCTCACAACCCAAATTTTGGGAGGTATTTCAATTATGGTGAATATTTGCACAGTCCTGATTAATAGGGGCTTTTGGCTAATACAGTCCAGTTGTTGTATTTCTTTATTTTTGACTTCTTTATTGCATGCACCTGTTTCAACTAACTGCTAGCAATTTCAAGACTCCAAAACCTCTGATTGGCTTAGGGCCAGGCACAGCCTCGCGTTCCCACACTAAACATGAGCTCAGTCTTCCAACGCTACAGCCTGAAAACCCTGATAATAACACACAACTCTCCTCTTGCTTTTGACAATAGGCTGGACTGATTTTATAAAAGAATATTATTCTGCTTGCAGCTTGATTTCTTTAATGGCTGTGTAGTCCAGGCCTTAGGGTCAAAAGGAGTTCAGACAAGTTTTGCCTGGTTTTAGATTTCATTATGACCCATTCATGCCATTCTGCTGTAATCCTGTTTGTCCACCTTCATAGTAAAATTTGTCGGATCCAGTGTCATATACAAACAAACGTGTTTGAATGTCAGCATGACAGCTGTTATATTTGTTTCTCCCCCACTTGCTCCATTCTCAACGGAAAGTCCTTTGTTCTTGATAACAGCAGAATAAAATCTGTACAATCTTTTACATAAACAACAATGAAATCTGTTACCTATTTCCAAAGTTTGAAAAAATTGCTCGTGGACTGCAGCTTCCAGAATCTCCCAACCAGTATTGCCTCAGGCTGCTGAATTGATATTATTTCCCCAAGTCACTAATAGTTACTATTCTAGGTATTTTTGAGAAATGGGAACATGAAGTTACTCTTTAAAATGTATAATTAAAAAATCTAAATATTTTGATTATTTAAATTGGAATAAGAACTAGCTACTTTTAAAGACAATTAATAATTTGTCTATTAGAAGGTTACAGAAATCACCAAGTTTTAGGAGAAGCTGGGAGTAATGTGTCACTCCTCAAACGATTACACAGCAAACCCCAGCACTCAAACTGGACTTTTTAATGTTCCTTTTCAGACATACTGTATGTAACTGAACAGAAGTATTTCTCTATTCTACACACTATCCAGAAACCTGTTACTCCTAAGTCTTTCCCCTCTCATTGGAAGATCAAGGATTGAATAAGTCTCTTTAAATAATCCAAAACCCAGATTAGATTTTGAAGCACTCCCCTCCAAGGTGACACATTACCCAATGAACTCATCCACTTTTATTACAACACAATCTCCCACTATCTCAGATATGCTTGAGCAATGTTGTGATGCAACTGGTTCAATAATTGCTGTACTTTGCTTAGTGATCTGGTACACATGTTTCTTTGGGTTATTGACAGGATGTACAGGCTGGGAAACACTAATCCAGAACTCCACAACCCAAAATATTCCAAATTCCAAAATTCTCCACAGTAGTGGCTGAGATACTGATACTTTGCTCATGGTATACAAAGTTTGTTTCATGAGCATGCTTATTAAAATATTATCTATAAAATTATCTTCAGGTGATATGTATAAAGCATATACAAAACATCAATGAATTGTACTTTGAAACAACCAAGACTATTTTGAAGTATATTGGATATCTGAAGGAAAATCCCCTTGAAAGGACCAACCATGTTAAAGTTTTGCAGTGAAATTTGGGATTTTGACATTTATTGCCGCATGTGCTTTCATGGGCTATAGCCCACTTCCATGCAAACATCAGTGTGTGAATACCCAATGGTAATCAGACTGCATCAACTAGATGTCTGTAATGAACAACAAAACCCCCGAATTATGCAAAATATAAAATCTAATATTGCAGTAAACAGTCAGGAGAACGCAATAATGACAATATCGAGAGTGCAATACATCTATTCGAGGTAGAAGCGAAAGACTTCTACATGTTTGTGAATCCAACCCACCCTTTGGAGAACCCACCATCTCCTTCCGTGTTTTGATTCCCGGGATTCCCACCTGTGCTCTCCACTTTACACGGAGCTCCGCCTGTCCTTCAGACGGAGGCACGAGACTTGCCTATTCTCGCGAGAGGACGCCGGGGATTCCCCTTGGAGGTCTCAATTGGGGATTTCTCCACTCGATCACTCTACTCCTCCGTGGAATTCCCCACCCCCACCCCATAGCGTGCTGCTGTCACTCCTGCATCATCAATTTGAGACGACGTCCACCCTTGGCGCCGCGATACTTCATCATCCGGTGCACCTCTGTCCATGCCGGCCCACGCCGGGCCCGGACTGGCTGCCTTGCATTGCTACCTGCTGCAAGGAGTGGACACTATTCCCAGCACCTCTATCGCCATTGGGCAAGTACTTTGGGGTCTATCTTTTGCCTCTACCTCGAATAGATGTATTGCACTCTCGATATTGTCATTATTGCGTTCTCCTGACTGTTTACTGCAATATTAGATTGATATATTTTGCATAATTCGGGGTTGTGTTGTTCATTACAGACATCTAGTTGATGCAGTCTGATCACCATTGGGTATTCACACACTGCTGTTTGCATGGTATTTGATTACCAGCCTGCTCGTTTCTTTAGACTATAGCCCACTTCGTCAGATAGATGAGTTGGGATCCTATCACATCTCTTTAGCATAGCCAGCAATCCCTGTCATGAACACCCACATAGTATGATGTATCTGGAGCAATGGTCAATGCTCATAGTTGACAATCCATTGTCCTATTGTATTAGGCAATAGGCAAAAGCAAAGCATGAGGGCAATGTGAATTCACAAGCTACTCTATGTCCTTCTTCTTCTTGGCTTTTCTTCATGAACGAAGATACAGGCAGGCCCGGATTACCCATAAGGCCACCCTAGGCCATGGTCTAGGGCAGCACATGGGGGGGGAGCAGGTCCGGACCCCCCCAAAAAAGGTTTTAAAAAATTCAATTTTTTTTTTTAAAAAAAAATCAAAAAAAAATCAAAAAATATTCAAAAAAATTAGGGCACATGCGCGCGGCGGCGTTAGCGCCATCCCCCTTTGCTCTGCTCCCCTCAGCTCTGCTGGTGGGGTGGAGCCGAGGGCAGAGCGGAGCAGGGGGCTTGCTGCGAAGGGGGCGGGGCCCAAACACGTCCGGGAGGGAGGGAGGGCCTGAACCGAAGACTCTTCATTCCTCCTATTGTGGAAGGAAGGTTCTGAAGGCCGGAATCCACCCTGGCTGGGGGGGGGTCTTCCTTCCTTCCCTCCCCATGGCTGCCTGGCCCAGCACTTCCTTCCACTCAGCAGCACGCTCTCCTGGTGTTTCTCCTGCATCTATGAGCAGCATCCTCCGAGGTGGCGAGGATGGCCCATACTGTGACACTGAGGATCAATATTGTTGTATAATAATCTGTTTCTGAGTTTATGTTTTTGGAACAGTCTTAGAAGAACAACTGTATCTGGTAGTGTTTTATATATATATATATATATATATATAGAGAGAGAGAGAGAGAGAGAGAGAGTAATAATAATATAGTGCAATATAATACCATATAATATATTAAGTGTATATTATATATAACATGTAATAGTACTAATCATATTGCAGTATAGTGGTATAGTACTTATACTGTGTGTGTGTATACATATATATATATATACACACACACAGTATATATAAATAAATAAATAAATAAATACAATATATATATATATATATAGTATAATAATAATACAGTGTAATATAATACCATATAATATATTAAGTGCGTATTATATATAACATGTAATAGTACTAATAATATTGCAGTATAGTGGTATAGTACAATTATATATATATATAATACAATAATATATATATACAGTATATATATATATATTGTATAATAATAATATAGTGCAATATAATACCAAATAATATATTAAGTGTATATTATATATAACATGTAATAGTACTAATAATATTGCAGTATAGTGGTATAGTACAATTATATATATATATATATATATATATATATACACACACACACACACACTTACACAATAATATATATATTGTATAATAATAATATAGTGCAATATAATACCATATAATATGTTAAGTGTATATTATATATAACATGTAATAGTACTAATAATATTGCAGTATAGTGGTATAGTACAATTATATATATATATATTTATATATATATATAAACACAATTATATATATATATATACACACACACACACACACAATAATATATATATTGTATAATAATAATATAGTGCAATATAATACCATATAATATGTTAAGTGTATATTATATATAACATGTAATAGTACTAATAATATTGCAGTATAGTGGTATAGTACAAATATATATATATATATATATACACACACACACACACACAATAATATATATATTGTATAATAATAATATAGTGCAATATAATACCATATAATATGTTAAGTGTATATTATATATAACATGTAATAGTACTAATAATATTGCAGTATAGTGGTATAGTACAAATATATATATAAAACATGTAATAGTACTAATGATATTGCAGTATAGTGATATAGTACAATACAATATATAATATGACTATTGTGCTATGCTAATAGCACTATATATATATATATATCATAACAGTAAAAGAAGAAATAATAGAGGAAATTTATCATACATGGAGATTGGTATATTATATATAACATGGAAATTGAGTATAGGGAAGACATCCAGAGGGAAATAAGTAATATATAAAAGAAAAGTATAATGCATTAAGGGAAGCCAGAAGGAAAATGTTACAAAATGGTACAGAACCAGAGGAAATAAGTAATATAGCGAAAAGTATAACAACAAAAATTTCACGCTTTGTACCAGTGATGAAAGATAGGTGTTGGCATGGCTAATAATTGATTTGTCAAGAGAGGTGCACTCTTAGGCATTTTCCACACAGCTTTATAAAATCCACATTATCTGCTTTGAACTGAATATATGGCAGTGTGGACTCGGGGCCCTTCTGCACAGCCCTATATCCCAGAACATCAAGGCAGAAAATCCCACATCTGCTTTGAACTGGAATATATGGCAGTGTGGACTCAGGGCCCTTCCACACAGCCCTATATCCCAGAACATCAAGGCAGAAAATCCCACATCTGCTTTGAACTGGAATATATGGCAGTGTGGACTCAGGGCCCTTCCACACAGCCCTATATCCTAGAACATCAAGGCAGAAAATCCCACATCTGCTTTGAACTGGACTATATGAGTCTACACTGCCATATTATCCAGTTCAAAGCAGATAATAATCTGGATGTGATAGGGCAGTAAATAAATACATATTATTTTCCTTTATATTATTTTTGTTTATATATAGATTATTTTATTTTATATATTTTATTTTATATTATGTTCTATCCAGATTATCTTATTTGAACTGGATTGTATGGCAGTGTAGACTCAGGCTGGATCAACACTGCCCTATGTCCCAGGTCCTGATCCCAGATCATCTGTTTTGAATTGAATTATATGAGGACCCTTCCAAACAGGGCCTTTATCCCTGGATCTCATCCCAGGTTTTCTGCTTTAAACTGGATTATATGAGTCCGCAGTGCCAGATAATCTGGGATAAACAGCCTCAGAACTCTGAAATTCTATGGCCCAAGACAGAGGGGATTGGCTGCCACTTAAATGGTATTTGCATAAAGGGTCGATTGGCCAACAACATTCCAACATTCTAAGGTGACTCAGAGGGAAAGGGAAAGGCCTCAGGCAGTCAGCCACTGCTGCCCACAGCAATGAC